>MU870551.1:14220-28879 GCA_036418205.1 Ostertagia ostertagi | reverse complement strand
GTCATTGAAGCGGTCTGCAGGACCATATCTTTGGCGTCCTGTTGTGCACCATAGAACCAAGAGAGCAGGACAGCTGCGATCTCCTTGAGCAGCTCAATTTCACACCGAAGGACACTTCTACCCAAACTCATATTGGGTGGTGCTTTGAATATGGGATTTGTTTTTACTACCAGTTACGCAGTTTGAACACAATAAAGGTCATGATCACTGGATTTCAGCAATGATCATCTCAAATCCCTGTGACATCTCAACCACAACAATAGGCTCAGGAACAGCTTCAAGGAGCCTGAGCGGAAACTGTAATCATTCGAAACAACAAAAAACCAAGGGCACATGACCGACGAAATGTTGCCGACAACTCTCACCGCTGCACGACCGATTTTGAGCCTAAGAAGGTCAAAGTGGCAATTCTTATTAAATTCTTTAGTTCCCTTGCTGATATTTTTTGAATTCTACTTTTTTGAGCCCATTTCTTTCTCCATCTGCTAAAAATATCTAATGCCAATTCCTAATTAGCCACGCATGTCGAAAGCACTTTACCTCAGGGAGGACTGGTCTTTGCAATGGAAGAGATTGCATTTCCGTCCGGCTTGGTCCGGAGTTCAAATCTAGGCCAATACAGTTTCGCCCCTCAGACTCTGAGGCGTGGAAAAATTCAAGAAAATGTGTAGTTTTAGGTAATTCGAGGAAGTGTACTCAGTAATTATTACTAATTTCAAGTTGCGTTCTCCAAGATCTTATACTTCCACAACATTTACGAGGTGTTAGCTCTAACATCAGTGTTTCAGTGTTACACATCTGTTTGAAGAGCGATCCAACTTGATCTAGCCTCTCGAACAAGCGGATTCGCTGTGATCGCTCAGAGTTCAGTATGAGACGAAACCTTGTTGCCTCGCATTTAGAGTGGCGTGGTTTCTAACTTTTTAGGGACTCGTAGTGTCTTAGAGAACGAATTAGGAGTTGCAGTAACTCCTAATTCGTCTTTTAAGACTGAGATACAGACACAAAACTGAGATAAAAACTTACCATTCCCGTAAACGGCAAACTCTCTCAGATAGCAGGGAAAAGATGGTTAACCCTTTCCGAACCCATGGGGTGTCAGGCGGTCCGGAAAGGGTTTTTTCCATGACTTTTTCAAGGATTCGGTTTTTCGACAAAAGGGTTTTATGTTGTTACATATCTATGTAACATACTCATGTCGTACGTATGAAAAAACCTAGACTTAAATCTCAAACTAGTTCCTAAAATAACCAAAAATTAAATGGATTTCCACTTCGAGCTAAGGAAAACAGTTATAAATCATTTGAAAACACTTCATACAACAGAATTTATGACATCACGTGCACGTCGTATCTGATGCTATTGATCCAAACGTTTCGGACATTTCTGGTCCCTTTTTTCCCCATTACAACTTATTTTGAACAATTTTCATTCCTGCCTCCCTTTTTATGGCCCTATCATTTTTTTATACAACAGTTTCTGTCAAATTCACCACATAGATACTCTTAGACATGACAAATACAAAAACGGGATAAAATAATGGTGTTGATGGAAATACAGGTCAAATATATTATATTTATATTCGCCGCGCAGCACGCGGCGGTAAGCATAAAAAGGCGCCGGCCACACGCGCCCGCCACGGCAAAAGTGCGCGGTCCGGAAAGGGTTAAACCAGGGTCAAGCGTGCGTTGAGGAATCCTCGACACGTCACAGGGGGGGGGTCGTATTGGCCCGCTGGGAGGAAGAGATCGGGCCGGATTGATGCATCACGTCGGAGGACAAACATCAAGGATCGAGTCGATGCCATGGAAGGCCAGAGGATTTCCAGTACCAATGCTGTTCCGCCCACATAAAATTTTCGTGATTCAGAGGTGTGCGCGTAGTGATTTTTCACTACCTCAGAGTTTTATCTTTAAACTATCACTAACAAGTCAAAAAATCCAAAATTCGCACGTTTTCCAACGGATATTTTATCTTTCAGGTGAGTCCTCGAATCTCAAGGATGTGAAGCACACGGCGCATACCAGAGTGGGCCCAGTTAGTTGCGCGCGCTTTAACTACGGCTCTTGAGAGAAAAACTCTCAATTCAGAGAAAAATTAAGAGGATCCTGAAAGGGTCTGTGTGAGATTACATGGAGGAGTACACTATTGAGCAAGAAATGCAGCCTTCAGCGTCAAATTCACAAGCATGTAATCGTAAAGTTAAAGCGAGAGATTGCGATAGGATTCTGTTGTGCTCATAGTGGAAGTGAAGATGCTGAATAATGCCCTAGTAGCGAAAAAAGCAAAGAAATCCGTCAAAAACGCGCAAAATGGGACCACTTCCTCTGCCCGTTGACCTCCGATAATGGACGAGTTGGCAACCAACTAAGAGGTCGTCGGCACTCGTTAAACCATAGCTGCCATCATACCACCAGAGATCATACCTTGATTGATATAGCATTCCATGAGAAAAAAATTGGATACGCGCTCGAAGTGGCATACCTTATCAGAATGATAATCGAACAGCGATCTGCTGAGGGGCGGAGCACAGGCGGAGGCGGAGCTCAGAAAGGATTGGCAGCCCCAGGGCGCTGCAACGAGCGCACCTTTAGTCACAAAAAGGCCACATCTCGATTCCTTTGGGCTCTAGCTACTGCTTGAAGTGCTGCTCGTTCTTCCATGCTGCACAGAAATTTTATCGTAATTTCTCGCTTTAAGACACTCTAAACAATTTTACACTTTTTGGAAAGAGAAAAGAAAGAGGATTTCGTGAATCTGCTTCCTACTTTAGTGTATAATTGCCCCTGAAAAGAAGCTATAGTCGTTGGAGTAGTGCTAATGCAGCGAAAAAGTGACTTTCGGCGGTACTCGGGCAAAAATCCTCAACGTGGCCATATTTTAAATAGTGGACATATAAAGCTGCTTTAGCAACCATTTGATAGAGAAAATCTTCTAGTTTTGTCTGACATATTAACTTTCCGGGAATGATGAAAAGGGAGCAAGTTACGGCCTCGGAAAGTGTAAAAACTCGTGCTCATCATGAATTTTCCTCGTTAATCGATCTAAATTTGTTATTTCTTATAAATTTTTGTGATTTCAATACTGGTTAGAAAGAGCTCTTCACAAAACTCCCAAATCTGCTTTCAGATTGAAAATTCGTCATATTTGAAGAAAGTTATAATCATTTGAATATTTGTTCAAATTTCAATAGTAGATAAGCTGCTCCACGGTCAACGCCAAAGATCAGTCAGCACACAGCTGGCTAAGACGGTTAAAAAGCTTCTTTCAACTGAAGGGGGACGTGTAAATTGATAACCGTACTCTGTGTAGTACTAAATTTTGGTAAGTCTTGTGAAGGAAATAAATAAAGAAGAGATGTTGTCATAGTATGCATTTTTAGTGAGTAGTTTGAGGTTTTCTGCTGCTTTTTTCGTTTGCTCGTTTGGTAGGACTCATCAATAATGATTAATTTTTTGACTTTTCACTTTTGTACTTTTTAAAAGAATTTTCGGTTGACGGTGTGATAGCAGGGCTTTTTTATGAACAGTTTTGGGGGGCCGGGGGGGGAAGGAATATAGAGAATCTTTCGCACTAGTTCACGCTTTTGAAGAAGGCGTCGTGTTTCATGGACTTCTGGCATTCGGTAGGCGGGAAGGAGGCCTCTGGCGGAGGGAGGGGGGGTCGTATTTCCAAATTTCCCTCAACGCCTCGCTTGACCCTGGTTAAAGAATGTCGAGGGCTGCTGGCGCGGAGCCGCATGGTGCCGATATGTAAACCGATGTGGGTTTTTTTTTGATAGCTTTCAAGAATAATCAGGCCTTCATTCTCTGGAACGAAAGCCGAAAACTCTGTGAGAAGAAACTTTTTTGCCTCGCGTTTAACTGCGCCGTGGTTTCTAGGGATTCGAAGTGCCTTAAACCGCCCATCGAGAACTTCGCTGCAGGTCGATTCTTACTTACAAACACTCGATGTCTAGTAGCCGAAGCTGAAATTCAATGCCTTGAACTAGCTGCAAGTTTCAAGCAAAAAGCTGAAAATCATGAAGCAGTCATCATTCAAAATGCCACTACTCACTAAAAATTGTGGCAAACGATACTTTGTTCAGACAATGCAAATTTTAGCTGAAGGAATATGCAGGGCGAAGCTTTTGGAAACGTAGTTCTTTAGTGACACATACGCAGTAGCGCTCAACAGTCTTCGGTGAATACTTTTTTGACAGTAATATCTTTCTGAGGGATCAAATCCGTTAAAATTTCAATATGAAGGCAAGTCTTCCGCACTGAACTAGCGTCGAGCGTGAAGTGGGAGAACGAGCGAAAAACGAAAAAATTATTTCACTGGAAACTTTAGTGTTACCATATTCCAAATAAATGATTGTGATACTACATTTTTCCCAGTAGGGCGGAAGTGGTGTAGTGGCAAGTGGCACGCTTACCACGCGAGCGGTCCGGGGATCAAATCCTGGGTCGTGAGTCGCCCGGGCCAACCAAGCCTTCCATCCCTCCGGGGTCGGTTAATTGGTACCAGACTTGTCTGGGAGGATAAAAACACTGACTTGTACATCGGCTGGCCCCCGCAAGTCATTGTATAGGCCACATCGCATTCAAACGCCACTACGAATGTACAAATGGAAGTAGAATGCGTGCCGCATCCCAAAAAGGGATTGATCAACGGCAAATGCTTTATCCCTTTTTATCCTTAATACTTACATTTATAGTCGAACATATGATAAAAAACGCTTCAACTCCTTGTTTATAACCTTTGAAAGTGAAAGTCAACAAACCCATGAGGGATCAGTCAATTAATGCACTGTTCAAAGAGCAACCTCCTCGAATTTTCTTCAGATTTGCCATGATTCTCGCCCGTACTCCTTACTGTTCCTTCCTGACAAAGGTTTCCCTATTTCACCGGAGACTTTTGAGGGCTACCGTATGTGCGATGCTTACAGTAGATGCATATGAAGTAATTATGTTCATTGTACAGTTCGAAGCGGCAAGCATAAAGCTTCCAAAGCTTTTCGATGACGCCTGAAACATGCGAACGAACTCGCCTCTATTAGAGACACGCCCTGCTGTCCAGAGCCCTCTTCCACAGTTCCAGGAGACGCGATGCTTTGAGTCGCTCAATAGCTACATAGAAGGCGAAGTCACTACGGTGCAGATGCCACACGTGTAGGTGTATAACATCATCCAGAACCTAACGGTATGCGTTCTCTTTCACCAATCCTTGGTTCCTGTGCAGCAGTCCAGCATCTTTAACGGTCTACCATATTCGAGCCTCCGCCTCGTCACACGAATGGCAGTTCACACTTTGTATCTGAAAGTTCGGATTCCACACGTGCCTATTGCCATCAATACATACTAAATCCGAATCTACAGTACTCGCCGTTTGAAATCGAAAATTCACGCGAATAACGCGAATCCTCGTTAATTTCGTGAATTCGTTATAACTCGGTTCAAAATTGAGCTTTCGAGAATCCGAAGATATCTTTGAATTCAGCTCGTCGGACACTATAAGAATGTGCTTTGATACTTTGGAAAAGCTCCATATAGGATTGCGCCATGCACTCGATTTTCATCTCAAAAAGTAGTTGCTCGCATGTGATGTGTATATAATCCCGCTTATGCGGGCTGACCGCTACACACAAGAGAAGGGCCTCAAAACTTACCCCAGAATGCGCCACGTACTCAATCTCATCCACTACATTGTGAGATTAGATGAATGTTATTTTCCGAATTCTTAGATCTTCATTTCGTTTTAAGCGCTTACTGGCTTTACGTGTTCCCTCTGCTCTCAATATCCCATCCTCTGTATATCAAGTGGAATCTTTGAACAGTTCTCAGCAGGCATAGTGGGCCTATTATGTGACATTTTCCATTTTCAGAGGAGATGTTTTGCAGAAAGCTGTGAAGATAGCGAACAATTTCCTTCACTGTCGTAGACTACGGTCACTTGTCTGTAGGAATTATGTGGAAAACTCGGTCGCAAGTGAGCGTTCCTTCCGTGGTGTGGCCCCAAACATGCCTCCTCGTCATGCCCTTGTGGAATGTTCAGATTTTTTGCATTTCCAGATGAACTCGCAGACCTGAAATGTGCCCCGTTAGCCCGTGAAAAATGCTATCGAATGATATGCATTACTTCCCCAGTTGAAACTTTGGTTTTTCACCGTTTTCAGCCTTCCCCTATTGCCGGATTGGGCACTATCCCACGATTACTGCCCCAAAATCTCAAAGTTTCATTTTTCGTCGAAACTTTGTCTATTGGGGTAATTCGATGCCCATTACGAATTTGGCGCCAATTTGGCGCCACAGCTGTTTTCACCAAATCTGCTGAAACTTCGTCATTTGGGGTTATTTGGGGTCCTGATTACGAAAACGACACCCGTTTTTAGCGCTGGCGCCATTTGGCGCCGTTTGGCGCCACGGCTGTTTCCACCAAATCCGCTCAGTTTTGTCCTTCTCTGTGTGTAGCGGTCAGCCCGCATAAGCGGGATTATATACACATCACATGCGAGCAACTACTTTTTGAGATGAAAATCGAGTGCATGGCGCAATCCTATATGGAGCTTTTCCAAAGTATCAAAGCACATTCTTATAGTGTCCGACGAGCTGAATTCAAAGATATCTTCGGATTCTCGAAAGCTCAATTTTGAACCGAGTTATAACGAATTCACGAAATTAACGAGGATTCGCGTTATTCGCGTGAATTTTCGATTTCAAACGGCGAGTACTGTCGTAAAGAAGCGTTGCGAAATCGTCATGGAATAGCTCCTCAGATCAGCTGCAGTAGTGCAAAAGAATCGTCAGAAACGTCTCAGATTCTCCTTTCCTCCAAATGACGCCAGACCTCACATTGCAATGCCAACTCACCACGTTCTGAGGGAGATAGTACCACGATACCTCATCCACCATACAGCATTGGCATCGCTCCATCGGGCTATCTCCTCCCCTGAACTAGCATCCGCGAGAGACAAATTTTCAAGGAGAACGACATGCCCAAAACGACTTCTTTGGAAACTTCAACCCTCAACCCCCAGTTCATTCTGGGCTGGAAGCTTCCAAACGTCCCTAGTAAATGCACGCATATCAGTGACCATGATGGTGGTTATGCTATTAGTCAGTTGTTTCCCAGAAGAGATAAAACTTAAACAAAAGTGTCGAAATTGCGACAGGAATCATGAGACAACCTATAATGATTATGATCTAAAATGTACAGCAATTTTACAACGAGAATTTCGCCGTTCATCAAAAAGAGCATCAGCGACGTGAATAGGAGAGCTCGACAGGGCTACAACGCCTTGCCATGCTTTCGAGAGCCGCTTCGAGAAATTCATGCGTCTGTGAAGACATGGGAGTAAAGAAAGCTGCTGGCAACTACATCAACTCCTCTTCTCTTTACTCACCACATCGCCTTATGACACAGAACAATGAACAAGCAGCACGAATGCGGACCTGTTTCGATAGCGCGTGTGGAAAGAAGGCCTGCAGATGAAGCGAAAGGGAACAATTCAACATATTGTTTGCTGATGCCCTATATGAGCTAAACGGAAAGAAAATCTCCGAACGGTCTAGCTTCGCGTACCTACTGCAGATCGAGACTTCAACGACTCGCTCCAACTCGAACGTGAGGTATTGACCAGCATTGAGAACATAAAGCCAGCGAATGAGTATTCAGGAAGGCCAAGAATATCTATGTAGCTCCGCGTCCAACTCTTTGATTCAGCAAGGCCCCTGCCCACTCATGACCAGGATTCTTTGCAGGCAGGAAGTGCATGCAGTCATCCTTGACAGACTGGTAAAGCTGAAACCACTCCGTACTTTTTGTACTGACCAGTTTTGGGATGTTTTCCTGGAACCACGCTTCTTGTCTTACAATTAGTAGTCCCACTTAGTCTTAGTAGTCCCACAAGCAGCATCGTTTTTTTTTTTCAAATGGAATTTTCCTTCTGATTTCCCATGCTTTCAAATCAAGCAGATACCATTCGAAGACAATTAATTTTTTCTTCTACATCACAGTATGCATCACTTCTAAACTCCAAATCACATATGTATGTCAGAATATGGTTCCCGGGCGGCTGCACGTGTAAGCAGCGCCACTCGCCACTACATTATCTTTGCACTCTCAAAATGGAAACCTGTCCCCAAAATTACATTGATAAATAAGGCAGACATATGATTTGAGATCGTGAACTGTATGCTACCCGAGAAATGAATGCGAAAAGTTCGAGGCTCAAGTTTTTTCTGCTTAGATGGAAAAATTATCGGTTTTTGAAAATATTCCTGTCCATAAAAAGCACAGAGAGTCCCGCATCACGTTGAAAAAGGTTGGGGAAGAGATGAAAGTCAACTGATAGCAGTGGGCGACCCACGCACCAAAGTGGGCGGGGTTTGCCACAAAGATACGTAGCTCGATTTCGTCCCCTACAAGACCTCATAATTCTGCTCCGAGACGACTTAGAGACCTGAAAAAATGTGTATAGGAGTTAAGAGGAGAAGGTTGATGATTGGGCTGCATTCAACCAACGGCGGATTGCCACCCACTCTCATAACGTTCGTTCTAGAGCCCAGCGCCGGCGAAAAGTGTAATATTCCGTAGGAAAGGTAAATCCCTATGGATGGCAAGTGTCACCAAGTGGCGGGTTTGCCAGAACATACTGATAACGTCCTACAAGCCTCAATATGCCGGCCACCGAATGAACTTAGAACCAAAAATATCCAGTAAAGGTACAGGAGATAAGGTTTAATTGATGCGCGCGGGCAAACCCGAAGTGCGGAGTTGCCACCGTCCTCTAAGCGGTCCCATAGAGCCCCAGCGCCGGAAAAAGTGATAAGGTTGCGTAGGAAATGGTTAAAACTATTGATGGCTAAGTGTGCTACAAAGCTGGCGGGCTTCACAAAACTGCACTTCTCAAAAGTCTCTACAGACCTCATAATTCGGCCCAAGATAAATTAAGGAACTAAAATATACATTAATAGTCAGAGCATGTATAGAGGTTTGAATTATTGATCGGTGTGGCGCTGTCTTCACGTTTTCGAAGTTGGGAGTTTCCACTTGCTATCTTCCATATACTCGTTCCTAGCAGCCCAGCTCCTGGAGAAAATGTGGATAATAGGTTGCCGAGGAAGAATTACATGCTTAATGTGACCAGGAGCTCACATCATAGGGGGCGAGTATGCCGAGGCCTTCATTTGACTTCGGTGTTTTTGTCCAAGCGGATTTGTCTGTACACCTCATGAAAAAAGTATAAGTAGTCACGATGAAAAATGAATA
The DNA here is from genome assembly GCA_036418205.1 of Ostertagia ostertagi. Taxonomy (NCBI): domain Eukaryota; kingdom Metazoa; phylum Nematoda; class Chromadorea; order Rhabditida; family Trichostrongylidae; genus Ostertagia; species Ostertagia ostertagi. The sequence goes on along the minus strand of MU870551.1, from coordinate 19,627 downwards.
AGTCTAGGGCATGACGATGCGCAAAGGTTACGGGGTTACCCATTATTTAAGGAGTTCTCCAAAACACCTATGATCTCTTACTTCAGCTAGCTTTCGTGCATTAATATAAGAGAGAACATGGACAACATAATGTTGAGCCTGGCTACCACTTATTCCGAAAGAACCCTTCTTGAAGAAAGACTCCTCTCCGGACAACCGCCTCTTATATGTAATAAAATATATAGTTAACCAATCATCGTGTAAATTGGTTACCGGGAAGAAAAATAAAAATCATTAAAAAAAGGACATCCTGTTAACACCGTGTTCACACATGCTCGCTGCAACTGCACATAAAATCGAAAAAACGGTTTCCTCCGTAGATTCGGACCCTCCGGCGAGCCGAACGTTCAGGTCAAATAGATAAGTAATGCAAATAAATGGCATTGTCTCTTACAGACTGTGATCTACATTTCAAATCGCCTCTGCCCTACGTGGTATCGTTATAGTCTTACTATTTTATCGCTATTGGGTTCCAGGAACTTGTTCTTGCTGTTTATCTATTGGCGATGTTAGTAGTTAAATAAATAGGAATTAAATAAATGTCTTATGCGAATTTTCAGTTATCATTTATTCTAATTCGATTTCGGCCGTTGGGTTGTAAACGGATTCAGTAGGAAACTGGCCCCGTCGTGCTGCAGTGCAAATGGACATGTGTGCGCGTCTCTCTGCCGTACGTCCATTCGCGATAGATCGGTCGCAAAGCACACTCCAATCTTTCTTTCCTTTGTCAGTGGAAAGAAGTGGCGATTATCTGCTGCGGACTTCCTACCCCCTTGCCCGAAGGTCATTGGAGCTAGTTCTTGCCAATGGTCCGCGTTTTGCCCTTGAAGGCCATCTTCAACTGCGCTGAATGTCTCGAATTGATTCGCTCGCAAAATGCCGCCAACTCCATCACTCATTCCTTTCATTTGTTTAGTTACTATTCCTGTTCCATGTTTCATTTCTGGTGATGACGGCACTCCAAAATCACAGTCCAACACTCTCCACATATCGCCATAAAAATATTGTCCCTCGATATCTTTAACTGACGTCAACAATGTAGTTAAAATTTCACTTTGTTATACTTCCAAAATTTCTCGAATTTTGAATTACCCAGACAACCAGTGCCACGAACTGTCGTTCTCCTGACGCGGCCGCATGTGCCAACTTCGATAACCGTGATGATCTGCCAGAGGTTTCAAGGTTTGCAAGCCTTTTTCAAATGCTTATTGCATATATCACGCAGATACGGACCACAACCATGCTTAATCTTCTGCGGTCCCTTCTGAACACCGGGAAAAGGGGGTCCCTAGTCACACCATTTTTCACCAGTTTTTCAATCAAAGTCTATTTGTAAGGGTTACTGACGTTCCTAATCATGAATTTGGTACTAATTATTCATGCTAACTCCATTTTGCGCGAATTTGGAAACGTCAACACGAAATGCAAAAACTTGTCACCACGAGGAATCGAACTAGGGACCCCTTTTCTGGTATTCAGAGAGCCGTTCAGGAAAAATGAACCATGCTTCTGTGGTCCCCATATGTGCCCCAATGTCATGCAAGAAACCATTTTGAAAAAGCTTGGCACACCCTGAACGACCTCCCTTGTGAGCCAGGCTTCTTAAAATTTGAGTTTGGCTTGATGTCTTGCCCTGCTAATTATGTTGTTCTCGAAAAGTTCCATCATTGGTGGAAACAATTATTCATTACTTCGCTTGAGCCTAGTCTTCAATTCAAATGATAGCCGATAGAAATCTAAATAAAATGTTCAATAAAAAGCAGCTTTGAATTAATGATGTTAACGGTTTTATAACGTTTTTGTGGTACCTGCATGTAAGGATAGCGTCAGTGGTGATAGACGACAACATCATTTGGACGGTGGGTTAGTATCGGGTGCGCATAGGTCGGGTGTGCTTGTCGTCCCTTCCAACGCGGGTTCACTGGGACCAGAGTGGTTCGAGCACACAAGAAACCCTATCGGAATACGCCGTCTCCTTTTGATCATGTCTTAGGATTTGTTTCGAAAAACATTTCAAATCACACTAAACAAAGTCTGATACGAGGTGTAGCTGAAACTACGATTATACTCTGTTCGTAAGTAAAGACTTCTGTAAGCACTGACGCCATTGATCATGTTGACTCAGACCTTTTCACCCAGGAAATTAGAAGTGAAATTTGATCACTCTCAACAAGCTGCCAGAACAGCCTAGCGACGTGCTGCTCCGTTTACGACCGACCTTGTCAAATGAACATGTCCTGAAATAACTCTCTTGTGCTTAAACGTTTCTGTTACACCTTTATTTAATGACCTTTAGGCCCAGCTCACCACCACATAACGAAACAGCGCCACTATAGATAACTATTCCAACTATGGCTGACATGAAGCGGTGCTGTTTCGCTCCTGTGGTGGTGAACTGGGCTTTAAAAAATAAACTAGTCTAAGCGCCGGGTCTTCAGATAATGTTCGCACCTCGAGCCTCCACGGCGATGGGACACATCAAGAAGCATAAGCGCTGAGATTCCGGGAAGAAATAGCTGGAAGTTTGGTGAAGACTTGATTGGCGTGGGCGAGTTTCGTTCAAGATTTGATCTTTGAATTATGCATGTGCTAGAAGCATCACTTATCACTCACCGCTCGACCTCCGCCGGTTGTTATCATATGTCATTACATCGTCTTACACTCTTTCGTCAGAAGAAGTGATATCTGCGCAAGACCCTTGAACATGTCACAATTTGCAACCTGCGGTTACTGGCGACGATTCCGAAGTATTACCTGCCGCTTCTTCCAATTCCTAGTATCCCGACATTCTCTTCAAAAAAGGCAACACTTCCGTGCTCGTCGGGAAGGAGTGTAAAAACGAGAGCTGAAACGCGAATGGCATGCCAATACTGCTGAGTGTGACGTAATCAAGAATGTAGATTCCCGGGAGCTTTCAGCAAAGAATTCCGCATTGATTCACTTAGGAACGCGAACATTTGAAAGAACTAGTGGGACCAGTGAGCAGAGTAGCTACGCCTCTGTTCCTTCCTTTTCCATTGGGAAGAGGCTCGTTAATTGCTCATTATACTAGTTTTATTGCTTTTTTGGTAAAGGTCAATTACGAAATTTTCAAGCTTTTCAAGGTCAAATTTGAAAGAAATGGTTCATCTCTGATTCCTAGGTGGACTTCAACGGAACTCAAATGAGGACATCCCTCGCTGCATCCAGGGGAATCACGGGAAGGGAGGAATAACGGACAAAGGAGAAATGGATCATAGTGCATTCAAGGAAGTGGACCGGATTCTGTTCGCGATACCACTGAGGTCGCTAGCTTAAGTTGTATTGTATATTAGATTCAATACTAGTGTAGGCCCAAATGCACGTCACAGAACTGAACTCCTGAGTGATTTTTCAGGCTAATAAGATAGAACCTTTAAGAATAATCACCAACGCGCTGCTCACACGGCTCAAAAGGTCGCGAAAAGGGTACTAAGACCTTGCCGTGCTCCCAATTAGGGGTCATGTGTGGTAACCCTATCGTCCACTAGGTCGACGGACTACTTGAACTCGGTCCTTTAAGCTGCCTCACTCGACGCTTTCGTCTGCGCTCTCTCGTCTTATCAGCGGCTGATCACCACTGTGATCTCACACATTCAAACTTTTGCCACAACTGTAGTTGGCTCATCCACTCTAAAGTTCCTCCCCCTTAAAAGCGTAGTCCTAGCAGGGTGAATATCGCTTGAGGATTCCTCAACGGCACGTCGAGGATTCTCTGCCCGATCAGACACGATCTCTCGCGCGGACATTCACACTCGCCATGCCGTGCCGTCTGTGCTCTCCGCGCGGATGTTCACTCTCGGCACTACTCTCGCATGGTAGAGAGCTATGGTCGAGGAAATCCTCGACCGTTATTCACCCTGGTCCTAGGGCTCTCACCTACTTCCTTGGGATTTGGAGCCGAGCCAGGCGCCGTTCTCTCACTAACGGCAGGACCATAGGGGTGTTCAAAACCCGACCGCTATGCAGCGACCGTCTGGGTTTTCTCGCACGGCGTGCATTTTCGCGTATTCGCGCTTCTCTCACAATGTGTTTCCCCATGGTACCACGGCCGACGATAGAATAAATTAAAGCTCGAACTTATAGTCTTTCTTTATCTTGCTGAATTTTTCATACTTCCACCTTCATTATTACGCCCTCTTACATAGCAGTTTCAACCCATGGTGTGTGTCTTTAGGTTCTGCTCTGCCATAGGAGCCTACCAACTTGTCTATCATGGCCGGAGTCGAAAGAGTCGCACTCTCCCTACCTATGCTCCGGATCAGGCCCTATATTGGACCACATCCAAGTCAATAGTCATTGGTTACTTGATATCCGATTCGTCGAGAGGAAAGGGAGACTAGGGCATCAGCTGTACACTATCTGGTCTTTGCACATTATTTTGTTATGGTCAGGCTCCCAATCAAATGCCACTCCGATTTGGAATGGATGCAGAATGCACGGCCTATTCGGAAAAACAGAATGTTCAGGATTAAGCGATATATGTACATGTTCGCCATTAACATCATGTATTCCGCTTTTAACGTGGCATATCTGCTCGCTAATAAATTCTGCAGTTGCGTGACAGTCAAAACCAGGTTAGATGCTCAGTTTATCATGGATGGATTGCTCTTCGAAATAACTGGCTTAATTTTGACCGTGGAAGTAAAGCTTTTGCTATTTCTGAATAACTATATTGGCCGTGATCTGTTAGAAAAGCACTTCACACTGTATCTTGAACGGTTTCGTTTCTTTTGCGAGAGGTTTTTGTGTGGCAGCTTGCCAGCCTAACAACGTCATCGATTCCTACATTTTGCCACTCATCCTCTGCAAATATCTCAAGCAGTCAACTTTGTTCTAAAAGGCTCCTCAAGAAGCTGGTTGATTGACGCAACTTGCTTCACAACTCATTTTTTTCCGAAGAATCAGTATTTTGATAATCAAGAGCTAACAGATGCGAACTCTCTACTAAAGAAAAGCAATAAGACTTTCCAATGCTAACGAGAGGACCACATGCGCAACAAAACAGCTTTCCAAGATCGATTTCGTCTGCCAGCATACTTTCCTTTCCTTTAACCTACAAATGAATAGTAACTGAAGTAAGTGTCATCTTCTCGATTCGCTAGGCGGACGGATTCATTGATATTGATTAGTTAGCTCCAGCGAGGCAAGAACTGCGGTGCTTCTTCAGCAACCTTGGGATAGGCCATGCATTCGGTTTCCATCCTAGATCTATGATCATCTGCTTCCCCATCCCCTCTGTGCGACTGCCTCATGCAACTATTTGCAAAAGTGGATTTATCTTCTTGTTAAAAATCTAATTTGCTCAGATAATTATGATAGTATCAGTAGTCGACGGAGAAGCTTGTTT
>MU870550.1:12089-29365 GCA_036418205.1 Ostertagia ostertagi | reverse complement strand
TACATATAAGGTAGAGCGGGAACGTACGATATATTACTATCCTACTATATATAATCGGCTAAGCGGTTGTGTGTGTGTCTGACCGGAAATTCATAACTTCACCCCCTTTGGACCCAGAGCGCTCAAACTTCTAGGATATATAGGGGGCCGGAGGTGAACACTGATGACGGGTGGCGGGAAGTGATAACTACTGATAGGAGCTGATAACGGACGTCGAAATGTTGATGTCACCAATTTCGTTACACCGTTCGCGTTGATGGTGGAGAGTTTGCACTCATGTATGATATGTGGGGTGAGGCGGGGACCAAGAAGTTGAGTGAACGAATGTGGTAGCAACTGATAAGAACTGATAAGGGGCGTCAAAGTGTGGATACCACCAGTTTCGTTGCGGCCCTTGCGGTTACATTGGAACCTTGGCTCTCACATGTGGTATAGGGGATGGGACGGGAACACGGATAGCGGATGATCAAAAGTGATAACAAGCGATAACGGTTGATAAGGAAGTTAGGATTTTGAGTACTGCTAATTTCGTTGCAGCCTTCGTGGTGACAGTAAATATTAGCTCCTACACGTTGCCTGGAGGTTGGGACCGGGACACCGATTGCGAACAGTATGAACTGATAACAAATGACAAGGAATGATAAGAGCGTTTGAATGCAGGTCTCTCCAACTTCGTTGCAATTATCACTGGCAAGCGATCAAGGTGGCGAGGGTTGAATGTAGGTGACAGAAAGTGGTATGAGCGGCAACTGTACTGATAAAAGTAGCGAATTGAGCGTGCACTCAGTTGAACTAAACCAGGTCCCTAGCACGTGAATATGTTCCATTCCTACCCTTTCATCTAAAGAAGCAAAGAAAGTTGAGCTGCTCAACTATCTGGACTTGGACCAATAGCGAATTTCCATTATATTTCCAATTTCCATGCTGATTGATTGGTTATATTTCACTTACACACCGATTCTTCAATTGTGGAAATTCTATAAACCGCTAAATCATCCGAGCTCGATATCAATGCTAAATGTTTACGAAGTCATGATAAGTACCATTTTCATTCCGCATGCTACTGCGCGCATTACGCGACAATCTTCAGCAAAATTGGACAACCTTTGAAATTCATGTGACACATCTTCCAAACATCTTACTGTTAGTTTCTCAGCCACGTGACCTAATATTCAGCAAGTTGTCCAGTTTCACTAAAGCCTACCATGTGATGCGCGCGGTTGCGTGCGGAGCTAAACTGGTATATATATAATGCGCTAATGTCTGTCTGTCCGTCTGTCACGAAATTCGGTATTAAGCGAACAACAACCTACAGGGTCCAGGTCAAGTTTGGGATGGGTGTACCATATCTCGAGAAGTAAAAAACATACATCACCTAAGCGGAGCCCCGCCCACAGTGGGCGTGGCGTGCGTCGAAATGAGTGGTACTGAGGACCATGATTTCAAATTCAGTTAAAGTGAAGAGACCCACCCTCGGTGGGCGGGGCGTTCTCTAAAAAAGCGGTGCTCAATGAAAATATTCATAACTCGGTTAGGAGAAGCCTACAGAGCAGAAAAGAAATTAGTGCAGGGGAGCAATGCCTAAGGTATTTCCAGCATACATGATGTGAACGGAGGCCCGCCCACAATGGGCGGAGCGTGCGTGAAGCGGACAGCGTTTTCTACAAGAGCTCATAAATCGGCTCCGAGATGACTTAGAGACCGGAAAACAGTGGATAGAGGTTAGGAGGGGAGGAGAAGCTAAATGTCAAGGCTGGGCGTGGCTTACATCAAAGTGGGCGGAGTTTGCAAACCAGCTTATAACTCGGTTCCTAGAGTCCCGGGGTCCGGGAAAAGCGTATAAGGGTTGGCAGAGGGAAGGGGTCAACTGCTGTTGGCGGGCGGAGCATGCGTTAAAGTGGGCGGAGTTTGCCACGAAACTTCATAACTCGGTTCCAATAAGTTCCGGAGATGGGAAAAAAGTAGAAAAGGTTGGGGAAGAGATGATAGTCAACTGATATCGGTGGGCGAGGCATGCACCAAAGTGGGCGGGGTTTGCCACAAAGATACGTAGCTCGATTTCGTCCCCTACAAGACCTCATAATTCGGCTCCGAGATGACTTAGAGAAGGAAAAAACGTGTGCAGAGGTTAGAGGAGGAGTGTACCCTCGCCTTCAAATGACCAGAAATTGTGCAATTGCAGAAATTGACGTGGCATTGGCACACGTGGCTAAATTCTCGATGAAAAGGTGACATCACGTGTGCTCAAAGATGTTCTTGAATCGATGCCACGTTAATGCCACGTCAATTTCTGCAATTGCACAATTTCTGGTCATTTGAAGGCGAGGGTAGGTTGAATGTGGCGCTGGGCGTGGCACACCCGAAGTGGGCGGAGTTTGCCACCACTCTCATAACTCGGTTCCTAGAAGTCCGGCGACCGGGAAAATGTGGATAAGGGTTGCCGGAGGGAAGGGGTTAAATGCTATTGGTGGGCTAAGCATGCACCAAAGTGGGCGGAGTTTGCGACGAAAATTCATAACTCGGTTCCAAGCACCTGAAACCGGGAAAAGTGGATTGAGTTTGTCAACGGAAGGGAGGTCAACCGCTATTGGTGGGTGGAGCGTGCGTTGAAGTAGGCGGTGTTTGTCACGTGATATTACAGAGGTTGAAAGAGAGCCCAGAGGCTGGGAAAAGTGGATAAAGGTTGGCGAAGGAATGGGGCCAAATGCTATTTGTGGGCGCCAAGGATTTGCGGAGTTTCCCACGGTGAACTATAAAAATATCAATGGCCCTGTTTCCTATCAATGCGGTCCCGTGTGATGCACGCGAATGCGTGCGCCGCTAAACTGCTATACTATAGCGAAGGATGGGTGGCCCAGGTCTAGCGATATACAGGGGTGGCAAAAGAGACACTTCACTCAACATTCAAAACGGAATTATTTACGCGAAACCAAACCAAATGACCCCAACTGAATATTGAAGAGCACGTTATAATCTATCAACAAGCTACACAACAGCCTTCTACACCGACGACATCAGAAGATTTTCCCACGGAAGCATTGTGCACGGTACGAGCTCAACGAGGTCGTCGAGTACCATAGACGATTACGACGTCTCTGAAACGCTGGTCAAAAGCGGTTTTGCACAGTCACAGCTAATGTCTCTGGGAAGCTATTCAACAGTTAATCCATTGAAGAAATTATGTAGCAGCTTCAGGCGATTACGGTAAGCCTCGTTGAGCTCGACGGTGACGGCAGATGACGTCATATTCTGAAGACGGGGGCAGTGAAGGAGGGCCTGCTTCTGTTTACGGGGGAACACCTAAGGAATATTCGCCGTAAAACTTTCATTAACATCGGCTCCCTGTGCGACGAAAAGTTCGATGATGTGCGCCATGGGCTAAGTGTCTCTTTTTTTTTGGCCACCCCTGTATATGTTCTGTATGTCTGTCACGAAATTCCCTAGCTCCTGGGATCCGCCTGGAGAGACCGGGTCAAGTGTGGGATGGGTGGGCCAGGTCTCGCGAAGTACAAAACACACATCAGCTAAGCGGAGCCCCGCCCACAGTGGGCGTGGCGTGCATCGAAATGAGTGTACTGACGACCAGATTTCAAGTTCAGTGACAAAACAGCCTCGAAACTGGGGAAAAAGTGGGTAAAGGTGTGCATTGGTAAGTCAGATCGAATTAGGGAGACCCACCCCCGGTGGGCGGGCGTTTTCCAAAAAAGCAGTGCTTTATGAAAAATTTCATAACTCGGTTGGGAGAAAGCCTACAGAGCAGAAAAAAATCGGTGTAGGGAAGCAAGGTCTAAGGTGCTCTTCTGAACGCTCCCCCCAGTGTGGGCGAAGGCCCATCCACACTGGGCGAAGCGTGCTCTGAAGTACACAGTTTTTCTTACAAGTCCTCATAATAGTACAGTTCCGAGAAGCCTTATGTCAGAGAAGAAGGGGAGGTTGAATATTAATGATGGGCGCGGCGTGTACAAAAGTGGGCGGAGTTTCACTAACAAATTTATAAGTCGGTTCCAAGAAGTCGTGGAGACCGGGAAAAAGTGGATAGAGGTCAGCGAAGGAAATGAAGTCAACCGCTATTGGTGGGCGGGGCATGAATAAAGTGGGCGGAGTTATCCACTAAACATTATAACTCGGTTCCAAAAAGTACTGGAGACCGGAAGAAGAACGAGTCGAGTCTGAAAACGGAAGGGGGTCAATATTGGAGGGTGGAGCAGGCGCCAATGTGGGCGGAGTTTTGTTGAAGCTATAACTCGGTCCCAATAGGCCCTGCAGACCGGGAAAAGGTGGATAGATGTTAGCGAAGAAAATGAAGCCAACTGCTATTAGTGGGCGGAGTGTGCATTAAAGCGGGCGTATTTTGTTTCCAGACTTATACCTCGGTTCAGGAAGTATCGGAGATTGGGAAAAAAGGACAGAGGCCGGCGAAGAGAAAGAAGTAAACTTCTAATGGTGGGCGGAGCATGTGTTTAAGTAGCGGAGTTCTTCACCAAGCATATAAACTGGTTCAGAGACAGTTCAGGGACCGGGGAAAACGTGGAAGAGATTGGGCGAGGAAGAAGAAGGTGGGTGGGACATGCACCGAAATAGGCGGAGTTCATCACGAGATTTATAAATCGGTCTAGAGGCAGTCCGGAGACCGGGAAAAAGAGGATAATGGTTGACGAAGAAAAGAGGTCAAAAGCCGTCGATGATGGAGCGGATAGAATTCTAGCTGAGAAGTCAAATATTCGTAGTGTATCGGGCCAAATTTGAGAATTTTCGCCGCACCAACCCATGTCGCCGCAGAATCGCGTTGTGCGCGCAACATGCGCATGCGCATGCTGCGCCAACTGGTGTCTTTACATAGGGATATACTTACTTTGGTACTTTGATAGTCGTTCAGGCGATCTTCTCAGCGGGGACCACAGCTCTTCCATGCTTCCCGTTTTCTGGCGACTTGCATCCAATGTAGACCACGTTGTCTGAAATACTTTGAAAACGAGCTGGCCTATCGAATTGTCGGTTTGTTTGTTTCTTGGGAGCCATTCTGTAACTCGGAGGCTTCACTGCTTACGAGGAAAACCATGTAATCCAGCAAAATGCGAATGAAGGTGACTAGCTCAACGATGCATCGATTGTGCCATGTACTTCAAGGATCTTTCAGGTGTGATCTCTCTCTTAATTCTGAACTTCGTAGGCTCTGCCTCCATTGCTGATGTCGACTAACTTTCAGGAAACATCTTTCTAGCCCACGATGTATTGTTTGCATGGCCTTGGCTATCGTCTTGTTCTCAGGCCATGTTTCAGTGGCATAACACATTGCTGGTAACAGAGAAGCACATTATTGACTTGCTTAACCTGTCAGCGCCAATCCCCTATTTTTTGGTAAGAGGTATGGCCCTCTTTCCAACAGGTTGATGAATGAGTAAATAGTGGGTATAAAGGGAATTACTGAAAAAAAATGAGAAAAAATAGGGTGAAACAAAAAAGGGGAAAAAAAGAGAAGCCAATAACCAAAAAAAGGATGCACAGAGAGGAATATTTCTTGTACGTGAACTAAGAGCAACGACAAAGTTTTCATTATAGGATGTAAGATGATTAACGTATAGGTCGATGTTTGAATTAGGTTCTGCATGGAAGAAACCTATGATCTTCATAACCGTATAAACCCAAAAATGGGCTCAAAAATTATCTTGTGGGTTGAGTCATATTGTTTCAATCGGCTTACTTCTATATTATATCACTGTATTATTCGATTTTTACAAGCTATTCCTTTGCTTGTACTTGTACTTATTGACCTACGTTATGTATTTAAGATGAATAAGGAAAACACTAGCACTAGTAAAAAGCAATAAAGCTAGTAATCTATGTCAAGGACATAGTAAAAACATAGCTACAAGAATACTATGCAAAGAAACACACATGCTACATTTGACGATCAAGCGCAGCGCTCGGCTGACGAGGTTAACGACAATCGTTGCAAAAGTATGGTGCCGAGAAGGGATGAAGATGTGAAAGAATGAATATGTATAGCAAAGTTGAAAGCGACAGAATAAAGAACGCTAGTACATGGAGGGCATGCAAGATATGACCGAAGATGAATGGGATCGAGACTCGATGACCACACATAATGAGCTATGGAAAGAGAGTATGGGACGAATTGGAAGAAGCAGAGCGAGAAAACGAAGAGATCATCGACGTTCCCAATTTTGCGAAGGAAAATGTGAATGAACTCAATCTTGACGCGAAGCAGTCAGACGGTACAACTGCTCCCTATCGTAACCTGTTGTATGAGCTTTCTTGCTTGGTACAACACGCAGGACACGCATATGAGGCTAAGCTTCAAAGCATTGCTGCAGCAATGAATAGGAGAAGGGATCGAATTATGTCTGCGCCGTGGTAGATATTGATATAATCAGTTCAGCATGAGCTCAACACCGACGACAACGTTTCACGCGCGCGATGTTTGCAATTACGTCTTAAAATTACGAGACGTAAAAAAAGTCAATGAGCATCATGCAAAGAGTTTTTCAAGCTACACTTTGAATCATGTAGCAATACTCTTTCAGGGTGTCCTCCTGGGGGCATGGGTGTGATAGTTCATACCACACTAGGGATACCAAATATTATTCGTGTGCAAGAATTGAGCAATAATTGAATTCCTGTAATCCACATCAACTGTGGTACCACATGCCTCTTCCATTACTGGATGATACCCAGGGTGTCCTATGATTTAGCTTGTATTCGTACAGTAATTTCCTTTCTGTTGATTGTCATCCTCTCTCAGCTTAAGCATGGGTCATTACATTGTCGGTAGGGCCTCGACTTTTGATGTTGTATTTCTCTTTTCGTTTTTGTGTCGCTTCTCCCTAAAACAGCTCCGAGGTTAAGATTGAATCCCGAGAAAAGAATTCATATCAGAGCTTCTTCATCCTTAGCAGGACATATTAATGCATTCCAGCTCAAGGAACTTTTATCTTAACCTCATACTCCCTTTGCTTACGAGATCAAATTCTCGTTTGCAAACTGTCGATAGTAATCGTTTCAGTGCTGAGCTCCTTCGAGGTCCGTCACTCTTTCTGTCACTTTAGCTGCCGTCGATAACGTGATATGAAGGATCTAAGGATTTCCGCCTCAAGCATTTCTTGTGTTGTGGAGAATGCGATGTCGATAATCAAAGTTTTTTAGGCACTTACTAAACTTGTTCGACAAAACCGAATCCTGATCAGCGTCGAATAACACTTTGAAATACGAACCCCACCCCCCCCCTCCTGCAGAGGTCGAAGTCCATGAATTGACCCTTTGCGCATTTTGTAGGCATTTTGCCAGCACGGACCCGATGAAAAGAATGTATACGCAGTCGAAAAAATATAAATTTTATTATGACTGCTTTACTTTCTCTAATGGGAGTGGTGAATGGAGAGTGTGCAGTAGTGATCACCTCAGCAGAAACCACATGTACATTAGTCATTCTCATGTGGTGAAAGCGATGAGTATGGAAAGGACCTTAATATTCTCAATGCCATCAATTTTATTATGAGCAGGCTCAGTACTTATGCGCCTAGCTGACAGCTCCGAAAGGCGTCTTTCGTATTACGACGATTCCTCTGCAGGACGAAGCACGGTACAGCAGTACACCACAACAGCAGATATTCCGCTTGAGAAAGGGATAAATTTCGTGATTTCGTATCTCGTGAATTCAGCACAATTTTGTGAAATTGAGGATTCTGGACGATGCACCGTCTGCACTCCTTAAACTTAAGCCCAGTCAGGGGCTGACCGTGCCCTCCTTTTCGTGTGCCTCTCGACAGCAGATAGCGACACACACGGTCCGCATCAACACCACTCGGGAGTACCCAGTCGCGAAGGAGGTAACTCCCTATCGAAGGGAAGGCAGAAGGCTAAATGTGTCCAATTCCATTCCGTTTTCAAGGAAGCATTGACAACTTACCTTTTATTCTCTTCAGCCTGTCTCCGTCGCTCTCTCTCCCTCCTCCTCCTCACCATCCTCTCCACCAGCTCTGGCTCAGTTTACATGGAAATTGGGCACGTAATGCCATTCAAGGACATAGCAGACATAAAATTCAACAGCCGTAGTACCAGCCGAAAAAAACATAAAAAATTACAATTAAAAGATTTTGTTCGTCTTAAGGGAGGATAGGCAAAACACTTGCCTCAACACAACTGATCGTTTTATTCGATTTCGTCATAGAGATGAAAGAAGAAATAACAATACTATCACTAGTTTTCATGGGAATGCTCATTAGAGAGACACTGCTTGAATAGATCAATCTGAGATTTCAGAGCCGCGGTTCTGACAAGTGAGAGCTTACAGTTCTTCTCTTTGATAATCCTGTTTTATTCCAGTAATCCAGCAGCTGTACGATCTTTCTCAAAACTTCCCTTCTTCTTGCAATTCATTTCAAAAAACAGCCCGTAGCGGCTTTAAGATGGGGTGGCAGAGAGAGATCATTAGCCACCAGATCGATAGCGCGTTTGAGTTGATCGTCGAAATTCCCGATACCTCCTGCCCTTTCGTGCCTCGGTGGAACGCATATCAGCAGTCGAAGGAATCTCCATGAACAAAAAAGAAGAAACAAATGCATCTAAAAGGGTAGCATTAGAAATGTGAAGCCGCTCTTCGCCTCTAAGAAACTCTCAAATTGAAGATCAACAGCGGTCGATGACTGATCAATTCCGTCGACTGCAGTGGAAGCAATGTAGACAATAATGGCCTCTGTCACTGCTTGAGAAAGAGCAAGAGCGTTACAGTGCTTGCCCATAATCGCGTGCTCGATGTGCTTCTTTCGATCTTGTCAGACAAAGTCCCATTGGGGGAGGGCCTGTAGTATCCAATTCAGACGGAGACTAGTTAAAGCACTAGTCCTCTGTGATCCCTTCAGTATACCTGTTCTGGTACCCACGCGATCTCTTCTGTGTCGCATTGTGTGCCATTTTGATCCCTAATCTATAGAATGAAGAAACAAATAAAAATCAACGGGACCACCTGCTCTAAAGAAAGAAGAGATTAACACCTCCAACATCCCTACAGTTAACTGTTGAATTACTAATATACAGGGGGGCCAAAAAAAAGACATTTTGCCTATGTCGGACTTCGGCTCTTTTTTCTTCGCAGAGATTGCTGTCGTTGACGGGAGTTCCTCAGCAGAGTATTCCCTAAGTGTTCCTCTATTAGTGTACGCAGGCTCTCCTTCACTGCCCTCACCGTCTTCAGAATATGACGTCATCTGTCACCGTCGTCAGGCTCAAGGAGGTCTACCGTAAGAGCTTCAGCCTGAAGCTCTTACGCAATTTCGTGAATCGATTTAATGTTGGATAGTTTTCTAGAGGCATTAGCTACCACTGTGCAAATCCCCTCGGAACTAGCTTTCCAGTAAGGGTCGTTATGGTACACGATCCTTCGAAGACCCCATTGAGATCGACCAGTGCACCATGTTTCCAGGGCTAATTCTTCTGATGCCGTCCACGTACGTGGCCACTATGAAGATTTTCTTATAGAATGGAATGCACTCTTTAATAATAAGTTGGAACCGTTCGGTCTGAGTTGAGTAAAATGTGCTTAAATCCATCTGGAAGTGGAGGCAAAATGTCTTTTTTTTGGCCCCCCCCCTGTATAAAGAATGCAACGCCATGCAGCCTTTGTTGATGATTACAATAATTTTGAGTCAAAGTAGAAATATGCAGCAGACCAGTATAAACGCGACCGCTCAATGGTAGCAGAGGGGACGGTTTGAATTGCAACAGGCATGATTATTGGTAAAGAGTGCTGCGTCCGTATCAATGCGCCTATGTCGTGGACAAGATATTCCTTTCAGGAAAAAAGCAAAACGAAATACGCATCAAAATGTGACTCGCGACTAGTCTTTCAAACTATCTACATGAGCTGTTGCAACTATCTCATTGCACATCACCGCGTCGACATCTCAGCCCTTCAGCCTTTTTTAATTGTTGCTAGACTGGAAAAGAGCGTGTGGATAAGGATGGTCAGACATTTGCTGTCTCTCGCATTGTTCTTATGCATTTTAATGATAAACTATACAGTGTAGACTTGAGCAGAGTCGAATGTATGCCGTTTAACTTAATAAAATTTGTTGGAAATATAATGATGTAGCTTGCTCCGCCCTTTACTCACTGTATGAAGATAGGCTTGGAACCAGGGTCAACCCTACGTTGTTACGAGTAACAACGGGGGGTCGTACCTGGTTGAGTTTGTAGGAGGGGGGTCGTACCCACTTTAGTCGCTCGAAATCACGTGTGGGATTGAGGAGAAACTAAGATTTCGTGGGTAGTAGGTTGTGCGAGTAGAGGGCGCGCAAGATAAAAATTTGCCGTTTCAGCCGGCGTATATACCCCCCTAGAAAAGGAAACAGTGAGATTATAGGGAGAAATTGGGCAAATTGGTGGAAAATTTAGGGAATTGTGGGAAATTATGGGAAAATTTTTACTTCAGAGGGACTATATACCCCCCCCGCTCGACGGCATTTTTGGAGGAAAAAGTGGGCGGAGTTTTGAGGGTTGAGTGGTAGTGGAAGTTAGTGTTATAGAGAGGAATATGGTGGATCGAGGTGTCGGAAGGGGGGTCGTACCAAATCCACCTTGGGGGAGGGGGGTCGTAAAAAATTTTTCGAATAGTAACAACGATAGGGTTGACCCTGGCCGAACTCCATAGTGTCAGTTCGCCTCCTTCGCTCCATTCCTCAATATCTACTTGTGTATGCTGAATATTATTGGCAATATCAAGAAGTGTCGCCTACAAACTGAACCATCGACACTTTATATCTTCGTTCACAGAGAGTCGTTTTGCCACATTGGAAGCTAGCTTTCAGAGATCAGCGTTTGAGATGACATCTAGGTGTAGGCGCATCGCTTATGTAATGGCCATGATGACTCAACATTCTTTACTTGTAAATTTCGGGATGAGTATACTGTTGGAGTGGACGGGCCTACTAATTTGGTACCTGGAGAACTATACAT
This sequence comes from Ostertagia ostertagi, assembly GCA_036418205.1. Lineage (NCBI taxonomy): Eukaryota > Metazoa > Nematoda > Chromadorea > Rhabditida > Trichostrongylidae > Ostertagia > Ostertagia ostertagi. The sequence goes on along the minus strand of MU870550.1, from coordinate 18,397 downwards.
CACTGTGACCTGTAGTGTCGGCGAGCCTTTGCTCCCCACATCTAGACTCATCACTTCCACCTTTCCCTTTCGTAACACCTTCGGTTTTCAACTTATTTTCTTTTTTGTCTTTCAGTTTTATGAGCTGTTGGTGCTACGATAGGTTATTGATTCGTTCATGTTTACTGACCCACCTGCTAATATGTAAATCGTAACAACATTTGAAGCGGCCACACGGTAGTGCAGTGGTAGGAGCCCCTGTATAACTAATAAACACAAACGAAATTGTAATAGAATAAAATTATATGACACAAACAGCAGGCTCGTTTTACCTTTCAAATCATACTAACCATAGAATGATTGGCATTTGAGGCTCTTCAGTGATTTAGTGCCGATCTTTTATTAGTGGGTAACTAGTCTGAGTAGAACAAAAGATAAGAGTAGAATAATAAAGAGCAAGAAATGAGTGAATTCTAGGCCAGATGAAATAAAGAGCATGCATCGACGACCTTAAAAACAGTCCCAGTATGTGTTACTAATCGAGATTACAGCAAGGCAAGGATTGTTGGCAGAAAAAATAAATTAATGGTAATGTAATGGAACAACAAAGTGTCGAAGTAGTTAGCTAGATTATCGACCTAACCACATAGTATCTAAATCTCCTACTATATATAATCGGCTAAGCGGTTGTGTGTGTGTCTGACCGGAAATTCATAACTTCGGTCCCTTTGGTCCCAGAGCGCTCAAACTTCTAGGTATATGGGGGCTGGACACGAACACTGATGGGGAGTGCGGGAAGTGATAACTACTGATAGGAGCTGATAACGGACGTCGAAATGTTGATATCACCAATTTCGCTACGCCGTTCGCGTTGACAGTGGAGAGTTTCCACTCATAAGTGTAATGTGCTGTGTGACGGGGACCCGAATAGAGAGCGAAGAATGGTGATAGCAAGTGATAAGAGAGATGACAACGTGCGCCGGAATGCAAAGGCCACCAGTTTTGTTGCTCTCCTCGCATTGGCAGTAACATGTTTGAACCCATTCATATATTATGTGGGGTGAGGCGGGGACCATGAAGGTGGGTGAAGGAAAGTGGTGGCAAGCGATAAGAACTGATAAGGGGCGTCAGAGTGTGATACCACCAATTTCGTCGCGGCCTTCGCAGTGACATTAGATTTTTGGCTCTTACATATGGTACGGAGAATCTTACGGGAACACGAATGATGAGTGATCAAAAGTGATAACAATCGATAACGGCTGATAACGAAGTCCAGAATTTGAGTACTATCAAATTCGTTGTAGTCTTCGTGGTGACAGTAAAACCTTCGCTTCTACATGTTTCATAGGGGGTTGGACGGGGACAACGGTGCTATCGGTATGAACGGTAACAAATGACAAGGAATGATAAGGGGCGTCTGAATGCAAACACTACAACTTTGTTGCAATTAACACTGCCAAGCGATCATAGCGGCAAGGCTAAGCCAGGTTCTTAGCACGTGAATATGCTTCATTTCTATCCTTTCACCAAAGTGGTGCAAATAGTGCAAAGAAAGTTGACGCTCAGCTATCTGGACCAGGGCCAATAGCGAATTGCCGATGGCTTTAGGCGAAATTTACAACCTTTGCACTTTATCAGGAGCATTTTTCAAAGCAGCTCAATAATATTTCTTCAGCCATGTGACCTGACATTTTACAGGTTGTCCAGTTTCACTGAAGCTCGCCCATATGATGCGCGCGGATGCGTGCGGAGCTACACTGGTTGTGTACAAGTTATGGAAGTTATGAAGGTATTAAAAGGAATCTTGCGCGGAAAATTCTTGCACTCTTTCCTAACATGAATATGTCAGTTGTGATCACTGGAAATAGCACACAAAGTTTCACGCATGAAGATTCGGTTTCTGAAGAGAAACAAACGTACAAAAACTACACGTTATGGACCATCGAAGGACCAGGAGGCAGAGCCAGGCGAGGCATGGAAAGAAGACGGCGTTTGGCCGGCTACGTACCAGGCGACGCAATGAGAGAATCGGGTTAAAGCGCGCGATTTCGGAGAGTGGAGACAAATCGATCGATGGAATAGGATGGAGTAGAAGTGTAAGATGTGAATGCAACGAAGCAGAAGGCCAGAAAGAGCTTCTAGTGAATGCACTCCAAGAACCAAGTTTGAGCATCCCCGTCGCCAGCATTCGTGAAAGACGTCCGTGGGCAATTCGAACGCGTAGCAGCCTTTTCGAGTTTTCGAATTTCTAATCAAAACGAAAGCAATACTTCAGTTCTTTTCACTATTATCGTGGATAATGAGTCTCAAGCCAGTGATTTATGGCTGAAATAGAATCATGATTTTTCCGCGCAAGATTCCTTTAATGTAACTTATAAGAAAACTTACAAGCTACATGCTTATTCCTGTGAACGCATTTAACCAAAATGGCTATTATGATCTCTGAAGAATACCCATTGCTAATCAAGTTGATTGCTAAGTTTATCCCTAAAAAAGTCTAATGTGGAACAAATATTAGCTATTCTAAGTGTTTCTGTATACATTCTACAGCCTTATTGTTAGTGGATATAGTGGAATCTTTATGCGGAAACCTAATAACCTTAAAGTTGAAGTCAAGGTACTGCACTGCCCAATATAACGTCTAAGCAGGTGCCATCACCGCGTTTGCTGTCGCGATTATGCATTAGCAACAGCAAACACAGAGTCTCACACCTACCTGAAAGCTGGGTTATGGCGACAAATGCCGGCAGTGGTGCAGGGCGTAGTAATACTGTTCAAAAATTTGGATTTGGGGTTCTAGCGTAGGCTGAGGCGAACAGTTGTGCTAACGTCCCATTCTTGCGAAGATTAATATTTTTGTCAGTTGATTATCTTTCAAAAAAATTGAGAACGAAAGTGGACTCGTTCAGCCCCAGGTTCGAAACGCTCTACTAAATTTTTCTTTGTCAATAGTGTTCAAGCTATAGTGGAGGTTTATTCGTGTTCGTAAAAAACAACTGTACAAAAACATCGATTACCAAGGGATTACAACTATACAAAACCCGTCTAAGAAATGACGTTGTGACGTGGATCGCGGCAGTTTAGGAATAACAACAAATTATGTCTTGGCATCGTTGAGATTCTTCGCAAGACTACTTGAACGCGACATGCTTGTGGTAGACAACTTCTTTCGCACTGATGCTCCGTCTCGAGCTGACAACGAGGACATGGATGTTTCACGTGAAAGCTGAAATCAGCACTGCATCAGACAAACTAAAGGCATATGTACTACATGACATATAATTGAGCAGTCGAGTGTTCGATGTACAACACCCATTGGGCGCTAGCACCGATAATCTCTTTATCGCTTTGAGCAAAATCCCAAATGGAGCTCCTCCAGTGTGTTGGAAATCTTCCGTCTACTTAATTGTCTCATTTTTTATCTAATTCAAATGGTCCTGGTCGCAAGCCACATAGGTGCTTACTTCCCCTAACATACTGTCAAAATTATTTTTATTATACATTGACGCGAAGGTGCGAGAAGTGCCATTTGCCGCCACTCCTACCGCTCACGATCTCCGGCTCGAATCATGTATTGGATCTCGCCCAGACCAACTAAATCTTCATCCCTGCGGGATCGGTCACTAGCTGTCAGAACGCTGTTTAGGATGATAAAAGCACTGACTTATATATCGGCCGATCTCAGTGACTCTCTCTTGTTCACTACCCTTTCCTAGAATATGAGTCGGCACTACTGGGGCCTACTGCACTTGTTCGCTTGTAGTTTGAAGGTGCTACCTAATTTATTGAACCGATTTACTAGTGAACGGTTCCCTAGAGACAGTATGTACACACCATTATCTAGAATACATACCACTAGCCTGACTGACTATGAGGGATTCACTTCAGCCAGCTTCTCAGACAACCCTATAACGGCCGTCGAGGAACACATTGCGCTCGAATCTTGCCCCATGTTCCCGTGACAGATTCGTTTGATATCGCCCGTGTAAGGCGACCAAAAGGTTTTTTCATTGCTCCCTCCTGTCAATGGTCATACTATCAGTTGAGAGCTCCGTCATATTAATTTACGTGAAAAAGAAATAATTATATCGAGGCAGAATTTGATTGATGGATTCGATGTATCACTCACCTGACTAAAAGATCCACCGGTAGTCCTTGACCTTTTATCAGTCGAGAAGGAGTACACGGAATTTTTGGACGATGGCGCTGCCCATAGCTGAAGGAATGCAAAAGGTGAATAAATGGCTTGGAATAGAGTTTGTGATGTCATGCTCCATAGCAATCACCTGTCTCTCAGCTGATCCCCACCACGTGAACACAAACACGGGAAGAGCCGCTACAAGCGCCGAGACACGAAACACCATCGACCACTCCGATGCGGCACCTTCGTGACAACGATTGATGAAAAAGATATCAGAAGAGATACACGATCCAATGCATAGAACTCCCCTTGACCAGGGTAGTAATTCAACTTCCCATGGAACTTGGAGTTGAGGCCTAGATGTGTGTATAGAGCTTCGAACGCTGATTACAAGATTATGGAACTTTTTAACTGCAAAGCGAACAACCACTGGCAGAGGCTCTTTATGAGCGGTCCAATGTCACATAATGGCTCAGAGTGCTGTGCTGGGCTTTCGAGTCGCACCATGAAGTTTGTGTGGTGCCCCTCGAAATTTGTGCCTCAACGGGATGAGAAATTATTAACTTTGAGCTGGGACGGAAGTACTACCACTGCTCCGCGGCGACTCTGACTGCCCGCACGCTAGCACGGTCCATATGTAATGCCTTCCTTCCAGCCAACTTTTACTGTTCACAACCTCCTTGGCCGGTTTGTTTGTCCAGTTTCCATATTTGTAATCAGCGTTTGAGGCCCTATAGATTGACTGGGTCGTAATGTTCCCCGGGAAATTGAATGCATTCCCTGCTGAGTAGAACTCTCATTTCACACCAACTGATGAGGAAGGTTTACTGATACCACTGGCGAACTAAAAGTCCTACGCTTTAGTTGCATCAAATGTGCTTCGTGAGAATCTTGTTCCCAATGCTGAACCATGCGACTGCAAAGAACGACCATCCAGTAATGATACCCGAAAAAGGAGGTGCCAATTGCACCAATGCAGTTATTACACCAGGCGTGTGCATTCCTGAAATCAGTTTGCTGTTCAGATATGCACAGCGAAGTCTGTTATCTATTAAATTGTCCTATAAGTGATGCCGCATTTTTCAGACGGAAAATTTCATGCTAAAATCCAAATTGCTTACATCATAACCAGTCAAAAGAAAATTTTTCTGCTCTACAAAATGTCGTGTTTTTCTTCCTTACTCGTTGCGTTTTGGGATTTCAAGTCTGCAAATTAGAAGGTCCAGTCGAGAATAATTAGGCAACCGACAACTGGCTCTAACTCTATTTTACCCTAGGAACCGCTAGAAGAAATCGACCAGTGATATGACTTCTACTCAGTCACGATGTCTTCTAAACATTCCGACATTCGAAAACTTGGAGTTCTTTTCAAATTTAGTTTTTTCGCCAGATTTCGGTAGATGGTCACTACAGCGTCAAATCTTCACCTAAAAATTTTTGAAGCCAGGGCGTTAAAAAACGTGAGATGTTAAGAACAATCCAGTCTATAATGTATGTATGACTGAATCACTTTCTTGGGAAAATTTTTTCCTATATTTTTGCTCATTATCATCGGTCAGTGGACACTTTACGGTCCTCTCACCTTATGGCCTCAAACTCGACTCAGTTCTTTGTGAAAACTCATACAAAACAAATGATCGAATAGAGAAGAGAAGCTCACGAGGGACATACCAGTTGATTCTAAAATAATGGGGAATAGAGAAAAAGTTTCAGTTCAAGAACGGCTATGGCTTGGCGTCCACTAGAAAAACAAAATCAGAAAAGAAACACAACAACAGACAGAAAACCCAATAGCGGAGTGTTCAGAAGAGATCGTGACTATCGAAATTAGTGAGTTGCATCGTTAATCGAATCCTGCTAGGAGAAAATAGAGTTAGAGCTAGTTTTTGATATGGCTGATTTTCACCGTCTGAACCTCCTATTTCCCAGACCTACAATTCAATGCGTTCGCAAGGAACGTCGAAAAGAAACCTGCTATTTTGCCGAGCAAACAAATTACTTCCGAATGGTGCATGACCTGATGTAAGAACATGGAATTTTAGCAGAAAACTTCCTCAGAAAACGCTGTTGTAATATAAATGAGAGAAAATATGGCATGTGGCAGCTTCTGTAGTTTTTATGTAACATTTATTCAAATTTGGCACAGATACATATATAATAGTTAGATCAGACCACTCTCGAATGGAGG
>MU870549.1:16395-30546 GCA_036418205.1 Ostertagia ostertagi | reverse complement strand
AGACAAGTCTGGTACCAATTAACCGACCCCGGAGGGATGGAAGGCTTGGTTGGCCCGGGCGACTCACGACCCAGGATTTGATCCCCGGACCGCTCGCGTGGTAAGCGTGCCACTTGCCACTACACCACTTCCGCCCATAACCAGAGAAACTCTTCTAAAGCACCGATCAGTTCCTGCAAATTTTTATGCTGACCAAACATCGACCAACGTTTAGTGAATTAAGCGAACCTCGAGCGCTTGGCGCATGCCAGAAAGATTAACCTCCCTATAGACAACCATTGTGTTTCTCAAGTACGTGATCATGATGGCTGGAGGGCGGTGCGGTTTTGACGACGTCAGTGAATGTCATTAGACGACTAGAACCAGGGTGAATATCGGTCGAGGAAATCCTCGACAGGGGGTCGTATTTGTCAGGCTGGGTCATGGGGGGTCGTACTCGTGGGGGTCAGTAACGTCAGTGGCATCGTGGTGCAGATAGGAGGGATAGGGTATAGCGCAGCAGAAAACAGGGATATGTGAGTTCTGGAAAGACCCTGGGCAAATGAAGCTGTTCCTAGGTTACAGGAGTTACGAAATGTGTTTACTACAATACAGTTTCTGTCAACAGGTCATCATCATATGTATAACACCTTTCAATAGATTCTACAACTTGAGTGGAGGTCGGATGCATGGCCTATACTGAGACGAATCGGACGATGACGATTGCCCCTTTTCTTGTCGCTTATGTTGGAGAATTTATTCTAGACACATTTCGAGCGTTGCCAACGAATTAACTTGCAATGGTGAAGAAGGGAGCGGTTTTTAGGTGGCCGAAATCCGTCCTCGATAGATCCTCGACGCAAATATCTCCTCAACTAGAAATGTAGAAGAAAGCTAAACAGACTGTTAGAAAGCGCAAACCTTCCGCTTTCCAAAACTGTCTTCTTTTTTCAAGATCCTACGAAATTAGAGAGATATTGCCTTTTAAGTGGCAAAAACTCGCATGAAAAATTCAGCATCCTCGACGCTGCCTCGACAAAATTTGAGAGACCCTATCTCTTCGAGTGTAAAGCTTTCAGATCAATTTCAATATTGCCGGTAGTAGCAAATCCAGCTCTATCTAACCCTACCACATACTGCTCCAAGGGTTAGAAATGGGGGAATGGAAATCTTTCATCGAGGATATAGATGGTCTTGATGGTTTCGAGCAGGGTCTCGGCAAATTTGACCCACGGATAAACCGCGCTGTAACTGAAATGCTTTGCGTACATTGATGGAACGAATTATTTCACAGATCAAAGTTAGAGGGGGTCGTATCAAGACCACGATCTGAGAGGGGGGATTGCACTGATGTGACCACGTCCTCGACACGATTTTCACCATGAACTCAGAAGCTCCTGTAGCGCTAGAAGGTGTAGCTGGAAGCATCTCTTAACGCTCTCCCACTAATGACTTTAAATGACACCCATAAACGGCAACGCCCTCCAGCCACTTTTAAAGGAGGAATTCACGATTAGAATGAAGGTCGAAGAAAGGGAAACTGACCTAGTTGAGGGACCCACGGACCTCCTGAGGGTGCGAACTGACGCGCAATTCGCATGGAAAAATTTGACCTCGGCGACCTATCATGCCTCAAAGCTGGCGGGTCCGGCGATCTCCGCCCACCGATCATCTGATCACTCGCCGTAGTTCAATACGTGGCGAGTGATTAGATAGCTGAGAGAGCGTAGTGTTGAAGAGGGCACAGCGATGAGAGTCGCATCAATGCTCAAATCAACGGGCAAGGAAGGGGTCCCATTTCTCGGGTTCTGGGCCGTTTCTCATGGTTCTTCCTTCTTTCGTGTACCACTCACCATCCCTAGGTTAATTTGAAATGGGTTGCTTTTCATCGTGAATTCGTCCTTTAAGCGTGTATAATAGACATTTTTGAGGTCGGCTATCATTCGGCTCCCCTTTGGCTCCCACGAACTCAACAACTTTGATGTTAATAATTTTTAAAAAATACTAAAAAATACTGGGAAAAGGTGTGATACCTAATAAAGGCTTACCCGGTTTATTTCCTTCGTTATGATCGAACCAATGAATAATCATGGTGCAAGAGACGATGTAAATCAACACTAACGGCAGTGCAATCCACATGGGTAAGAAAATCTCGTCCAATGGCGTGCTGAGCTTTTGTTTACGAAAATTCCTCAAATAAGCACTTCAGAATCGCTCTCAATGGAGTGCTGAATATGGCCTAGTCCGAACTCAGTCGATCAACCGCAATGGGTAAGCTGCTGCGGTGAGGTGCTCGTGTTGAGTGGATACACAACAAATTGATGCATATTCGATCATTTGGCGAGTGCCGCGTCGCAGCTGTGCGTGCATTTGCGGAAGATCGACTATGGACGGAATGAACACTCAAAGTCAATAAGCAGTGTTCTAACCTCCATTTGATCAGGAAAAAGATGTAGGTCTTCGTGAGAATCTTCTGGAACCATTCACCGATATCTCCAAGAACTACCAGCATCAATGGAATTCCTATGCAAGCGTATACCACTGACAATATTCGGCCCCAAACCGTCTGGCAAACAATAGTGCCTGGAAAAAAGCTGGGTTTATTCAAGTTAGGACGAGGAGGGAGGGGGCATTGCGGGCACGAGTGCTGCTCTCCTGGCCGGCTGGCCTCAAGGAGTCCTTAAGTTACGAAGTGCTGTCAGCTCTTTTTGGCTACGTTTGTTTCGATGCTAACACTTAGTTGGAGGGGGGGGGCACCGGCGGCGGCGGCCGTCTGGTTCACTGGAGCTGGGCTTCTCGACGAGACAGTAAACTCGAACATTCCAGCTTTCCACGCATGTCAAGTGACTGCCCCCCCCCCCCCTAGACTGCCTACACTCCCCCTGCCCCGCGGATTTCCTAACATGCCAGGCGAGCAGACTGCCGCGCCGCCGCGTGCCCCCCCACCTTAAGTTAGCACCTAGGAGAGTATGCCATCCGTGGTTTTGAACTTGTTGAGCGCTTTAAATCGCATGCCCCCTAACTGGAATAGATCCCAGGAAGCTCTTCACAGCGCGCTGGTCAACAGGTCCACCACGCGATGGTCGCGGGGTCGCAAGCGGCCCTGGACGCCCTGTGGAAGATGCTCGTGTGCTTCAGTCCTTCTGCATCTCTGCGCGCCCAGCCGCGTGGTGAGCCTCGTAACCCACACACGCCTTCACCTTGGACGAGTTCTACGGTGGACTAAGTTTTGCTTTAAACTTTTACGCTACCGTAACCGATGGTAGTGAATAGTGTCATCGCATAGAACGTCGCACTTGAGTAGTACCACATCAGGTGCAGTCAAGATTTTCTGCTTTGTGCCAAACACTGCCGCGAAAGCGATCTTCTGCCATCAGCATCGTTTTGTAGTAATTCTGAACGATACAAAAATTGGATAAAGAAGCAAAAGGATAAAAGGATGAATAATGGGGCTAATCAGTCCTCTCTTGAAATTCAACTTTCATTCAGAATCGTATCGGCACTTCAAACGCGATTAGGACTATAAGATGACTAGTTTTCCAGGCGAGTCTGTGCCGATTAACGCGATCTCACGATCAGAAGGGTTAAAACTACTTGAATTATCTGGACGATAACGTCGTAAAAAAATTGGAATTTTGCGACCTTCTTTTAGGTGGGTCCCCGTTTAGGACCCCCTCATCCTCACCCATGTGGAGCAGTCACTACAAATACCCCTGACGCGAGCTCATGACCATCTTCGCCCACTTCTACAGTATTTCGGGACGATTCATTTCAGCTTCACATACAATATTCCACCAAAACAGCCGTCGAGTGGGAATGGGGAAAAGGTACAGAGACGTGAAGGGAAAGAAGAATTTGGGTGGGGATATCACGAGTAAATAGGGGAAATGCTTCATGTCCGCCTACTTCGAGCCTTTTTCTTGTAAAAATTTCGCCATATTGTCGAAACTGTCAAAAATGACCCTATAACCCCCTCCGTTTCTGCATGACCCCGCAAAAATTCTCATTACGACATCCCTTGAAAACCTTGCAACAGCTATCACAGTCCACAAACGTGCAAGCCAGAGAATCAACCTCCCATTCCGACGGGGCAAACCAGCCCTTTAGCGTTTCTGCTGGGGCCATATGCTGAATGTTGGGGAGGAGATGGGGTCCCCGAGCTCGACGGACTACTTGAACTCGGTCGGTACGGTAGGAGAGTGATGACGAAGTGGTGCAGCTAGGTCCAGCAGCTCCGCCAAAGGGGCTGGTTTGCTCACCCCAGGACTAAGCCTTGGAGAGAGGGCGGACCTGCGCTCTCTCGCATGTCCGTCCTCTTTTTGAGGACTAGTCCTGAGGTAAGCATCAAATTGAGGCGGTCTTAGGACGAGTTTGAAAGTAGCACGTTGACCGTCGAGAGAACCCATCCCTCCCACACACTCAAGCATACGGCCCCAGCAGAAACGCCAAACGGGCTGGTTTGCTTACTCCCCTTCCGAATGTCTGAAATACGACCCCCACCCCCGCCCCTCTTCCCCGTTGGTAAGTTACCAGCAGATGACTGACCAGGTCAGCTATATCTGCGATGTTTTGGGATCAGTTATCCTTCCTGAAAATGCTTAAAAACTGTTTTAGCAGTCCAATGCGAAGCATGAAGACACTATCAATCGCTTCTACAACTTATCAAACAAGACACAGTTGCATGGCTTATGTCAAAGGTGTTACCCATCTCGATCTATTCATATCAAAAGCAAGATTGGTTTTAAAAAAGTGTTGAAATGTACCTTTAATAATCTGGTGAGCTTTTCGTCTCTTGTTGTTCCATTATATGATAAAGTAATATTAATCACGTCTACAGTTGTTTCGGCAATTATTCCCTGCATGAGAACAATTGTCTCCTTGAGATCCTAAACAAAAGATTACTTGAGAGCAAGCCACCTATGCGACCGCTTCGCAACCGCGCGCTCGAGTGACAGGTTTTGTGGACGCCATCCCTTCGCCATCACTACTCGACAAGTTGAACTCACAGTAATTTCATTCGGAGATTCAAGTCGGTAGAATATAGCACCACCAATAAAAACAAAAACAGTCAATAACAGGACGAGAAATATATGTCGAATACCGAATTTATGATGATAATATGCTAACCATGAGAACCATTGAGTTATTTCTAAATAAATCCACAGATAAAATCGATAAACTTTCAGTTGTGCCACAGCTGGACTCGTATAACTTATTAGCTCGCTAAAAAATCGATCACTGCGTCCAGAGTTCTGTATTTTCTTAACGAAGGGAGCGGTAAATCGAGTCTTTTGCTCCCCCCGTCGCGTGAGTCACCGCGCGCGCCACGAAATCGATATCCGCGCGCCGCGCGGTCTCCAACTTTTCCAAACGGCTTCGGCCAAGTATGGCAGTCCGTACTTCAACGTAAAACAAATGAAACTCACTTTGACGTCTGATTTGCTTCTTTCGCTCATGATATCTCTTCTTGTCGAGTTCAAAATGGAAACCGAACGGTGAGCAATCTTGTACGGAAGTCATTTGAGTGTCAATTTTAAGTACAATGCAATTGTCACGATCCTAAATAAGTCACATAGAATAAATATACTTTATTCCTCAAATTCTTTCGCATTGTGAGCTTTGCTCTAGAAACGCACACGTGACATTAGATGGCATCAAGAGCATCAAAAACCCGTGATATTGATTTCCAGAAGCCGTTGCCAAGTGTGGTACTGGGTCTGCAACCACACCATGTCTCGCCGCGCGTAACAGCCTTCTAGTAAGCCTACTGTAGCATGAAGATAAACCAGACCAATAGCAGTAGTTAGGAGACCGAATTTCCTTAACGAAACGGCCGCCATGGACGCCCAGTGAGTTTAGTCGCAACACCATGGCTCATCTCTCTAAGAATTTCAACGAAGACGCTACGCTGAAACGAAGGCTGTATGTGAACCAACGCGTGCGCTCGTACTCTTCTGCGCCCAATAAACTGCAAGGAACAGACGCTCCACACCCATTGCGGTACAGGCTAGGGAGAATACGAGGGGTGGTTTTTCTAAGCGGTCACTGAAGGCAGTGCTGTTCAGTTGTGACTGGGGTATGTCAGAAAAAAGCGAGCATCTATTGCAAATCATCGAGATTGCTAATCTCTGCGAATATTGATAGCTTATAGTAAGCTCAAGTGCTGTAGTAACAAAGCTGGAGCCCTCAACAGCAGCACTGGTCCCCGTGGTCAAGTCCTAGGCCCCAATCCCGCCCAGCTCGACATGGTTCCTGGGAGGTAAAAGATGATTCTCCAGGCTATATAGAAAAAAGAATCAGCTGAAATTGCAGCGATGCTGACTCCGCAAATCATTGCAAAGGTCAAATCCATTGAAAGGTTCACTGTGATTCTGAGTGGAGGTAGTAGAGGTTCCGAATGGAAGTAGAATGCGTGGCGCATCCTAATAGGGACTGGTTAATGCTGACATTTAATCCTTTATCATTTCTGCATAGGTCAGGTGAGCAGAACTAGAAATTGAAAAAAGTAAGATAGAAGTAATAAATAATGAAAAAGGAAATAAGAGTGGTTACAGGTAAGCAGCGGAACAATCAAGAAAATGACGAGACAAGGAGAAGATGGACGCACGAACAAAAGTCTAGCGTCAATAGGAATCAGGAGCGTGGAAAGAACGGAGAAGAGGTTTCGTCTTTTGAGCGTTCCGAAGAGAATGCGAAGACTGAGAGTTCAGAAACGTAGAAGGATAGAGAGGGGAACAAGAAAGAAGAAAGAAAGAGCAAATTAGTATGACAAGCCATGAAAGCAGCAGGTATGGCCTGATAGCCACACCACTGAATGCACACAAAGTTATGGGGGGAAAAAAGGCGAGTGGCAAGCACAGAAAAAATGAAATGAAAAGAGAGTCGGAGAGATGACAGAGAAAAAAATAATCAGGAAAAGCAAACAAAAAAGACAAGAAATCAATCCAATAGTCTATAAAGTTCCTCTTCACCTTGAGTTGATTGGAAATAATCCGATTGCGCGTTTGGAGCTCATTTTCTGGTCCTGTAATATAGATATAGAATAATTGGTCCTGCAACGGAAACGCTACCGTATCCTAGACTGTGCTGCAGAACGTACTAATATCAATTTGTGCCATGATTGAACGGTTGGAGACGCGAGAGCGCCTCGCCACGTACTGCCTTCACCCAATATGGGCACACTCTTCTTATCGTTTAGCAGAGCGTTTTATGTGTTTTTTATGGGACATCTATATTGGTATCCCAGAAGAGAATTGAGAATTATGGCACCACTCACTGTTCCTTTACTCCACCACATGACTGCTATGATGATTGGGTTAGGTCAGGGTTGGGTAGCACTACGGGCTCTAGAATGGGTAGCGTGGTTACTAATAAATAAGTGTTGCCAGATGAGAGATGTGAAATTTCCAGTCCGCAGGTACTGTACAAGTATCCACTTACGGTATAGGTCATGTTTTAGACTAAAAAAAATGAAACCAAATTATTGAGAGGAGGCAAACTCTATGGAGCCCTGCCTCCCTAACGCTAAGAATACGGACAACAATGCTGGTAACGCTGAAAATAAGAGCATTGCTAATGAGCAGACTACTCATATGAAGTATACTTTCTTGACAAGGACTGGCCGAATCAGCTACGAGTAAGGTTAAGGTGACGTCTACAGCCAAGGTTAGACATTTCCGCCCAAGCGTGATATGAGTGAACTGAGGAGCAACTCGCAAAGTTGGTAAATAGCCAATGCGTGAAAATTTGGTCGAATTTAGACAGATGTCTAGGCTGTAGCACCTGCACCGGTCTTGAAGGCACAGCTTCGGACGAGTTCAGACGGTGTTCAGGCACCTTTCCAGTGGACAGGATCGAGCTGCTTATGAAGATCGCAAATGCCCTGTACTTTCGGCTATGACCCACGCAAAAGGGCGCTACGACCATGCAAAGACCGCTTCAACCGCTTCAGTTTTGTTGTCCTCCGTGGCGTGCTGGTGTCTGGCAATGTCTCAATTTTTGTACTCTCTCGCTTGTCCTCTCTCGTCTATGCTGAGTCCCTCGTTGCCTTAGCACAACCTAATCAATATTCGATTAGGTCGTTACCTTCAACGTTCTCTATACGTTTTTTTCTTTTTCTCTGCTGGCCAAATTCGCACCGTTGATCCATCTCCATGACAAGAACCACAGTAGTTCGACACTGAGGTGTGTCTCTGAATATTTATTTATTTATTTATTTGTTTATTTATTTTAATTTGTGGCTCTCAATCGTGGCTTCAGTGGGCAGCTAAAATGGTGCTAGTTCCAGTACCAGTAGTGACACTAAAAAGCAGAACAATATATGCCAAACTCATATAATATTGTAAAGGAAGGGGAATAATAAACGAACCTGTGCCCCTTGATTCATAGCGCTGCTGGATACAAAAATGTACCCTAGAAAGTTACGAGAATCTACTAACGTAACTTACTCGTTAATGAGGGGCTTTAGTAGGCAGTGAATTAATCCACAGCTCGTTGTTGAGACTTGCCGCTGTATCACAGCCAGTAGCAGGTGTTTCGGGTCAGTCTGGGCACCGCCACAACGGAACTTGTCTCCGGAGTTTGCCTCTTTGATAACATTGACCCAGGCGTAAGAATGCAGATCCAAATTTAACCCCCGCCGCAAAAAGCCCAAGAAAAATTTTTGAAGGGCTCAACTCCAAATCAGATAAAAAAAATTCGAAGAAAGACGATGAACCACTCGTCATACTCAGTAGGACTGCAATCCATACCCAAATGCCCAACTACTGCGAATATGCTCACCTTTAAGATAACATACCATAGCGTCAAGGATGCGAATCTCTGAAGAATCCCACCTCCTTCCCTTCCCGACGATTCGCTGGCCTTCTCCACCCTGACCCATTTTAGATGGAACACCAACAGTCTTGTTTCTCTAGCGATATTCGTTTTCGAGTTCAATCCAGCGTAGTGACATAGCCTTGCAACTAGCTAAAAGCACCTCGAACACAACAAAACATCGATCACAATTATTCATTCATACAAAAAACTCAATAAATACCGTATTTATTTAATTACATGCGCCTTTTAACGAAACACACATGCTACTGAGAACTTCTCAGAACACAAACAAAAGATCAAATTAGAATTCATCATTAAACCGTTTTCGAAATTGTTGAGGCGCTATTTGAGGACTTCAGTTGATCTGCATCGCTTCCAAATTTCGATGCACCATCTGTTCTTTCAGGATCAAGTGAGACACCTAAACAAAAGTATCCCTGTGATTTGAAAGAAAACAACAAAAACTAAATGAATTAGTAAAAGCAGAAGGTAGCAATCTACACTTCAAAAGAATTAGCGGTAACTTCTTGGCCTTTGGACGACGAGAGCTATTAAATGCGACCATAAACCTTAGAGGATTGCTACTGATAAACACAAAAATGCATGAACCCTCACGAGCCATTATTGACGCACCATTATAGACCTTACGATAAGAACGAAGAACTTTCAAAGCCTAATTGTGCTGCTGAAGTTAAACCATTATTTTAATCGCAGAAAGCGCGGGTTTCGAAACCAATCCAGCCCGTGAAATCATCACTTAATTACAAACTATTTGAGATAAAATTACGACAGTCGATGGATTTCCTCGGCAATTGGCGTGGGGGTCTCAATTCTATTGTATAGAACTGGTGAGTGCGCTACCAGTGACTTTCTATGACCACCGCCCTGCAGCAGTCCGACAACACGACTGAAGGCTTCGCGCATGCGCTCCCCCACCAACTTCATCTTCAGTAAACAAGCCCTGTATCGATTCGACACTGCTTGAATCCCAGTATCCATAACTGCGTATTCTTATTACCAAACCGGACCATTGCATTTGATCTACATATACGAGCATTATTGCGGTTTACTTCACTCATTATGACCTCGTTACGCATAAGACGAATGAAGTTTAAAGCAACAGTTCAGGAACGGTTTCGCGGGAAAAAACCACCAATAATGAAGTTGTAGATGAAAACCAGACGATTAATGTATGAAAAACTGGAAAAAAACGTCGGGGAGGGTCTTAGACAGGTACTCTCCCTCTGCCGCTCAGCAATGGATAAAGACGCACGTTGGACGAGTTGTCTGAACGTGCCCGCTGTAAACGCGCTCCATTTTTCAATCAATTTTCCCTGTGGTCCCAAAACGAGCACGATTGCCGACGCGTCCAATGACGGCCGGCAAGGGGGCGGGATTGGGGAAATCCCCAAGAACACCCATGTTTGAGGGACTTTCCACCCTGTTTTTGAGTTTCTGAGGTAAGTTCGTTTATTATTTCCACTGCATATGTTCTTCACTAGGGCTCGTGTATCCCTCAGTAGTAGTGGCATTGAAATTTTCGGACCCTCCCTGAACTGTTGCTTTAAAGCCTTTGTCTACTGAAGTTAAACCATTATTTTAACAGAAAGCGCGGGTTTCGGAACCAATCCAGCCCGTGAAATCATCACTTAATTACAAACTGTTTAAGATAAAATTACAACAGTGGATGGATTTCCGCGGCAATTAGCGTGGGGGTCTCAATGCTATCGTGTATAGTAGAGTAGTGTATATAGTGCGCTACCAGTGACTTTCTATGACCACCGCCCTCCGGCGTCTGGCAGCACAACTAAAGACCTCGTGCGCCTCCCATTAATCTCGTTCCTCAGTAACACCTGTATCGAATTTACTCTGCTTGAATCCCAGTATAAACTGCGTATTCTTATTACCAAACCGGACCATTGCATTTGATCTACAGGTAACCTTGCTTACAGCAAGTAGAAGTACGAGAAAGGAAGAAACCTACACATCACAACATGGCGAAATAAACAGTGTTGTAAATAGCGAAAAAATCCAAACCAAAACACATATGTGACTAATAAAAAACTATCAAACTTCCAAACCCACACAAGACTACAAAGCCTACAAATGCCGGTATTCATATGGTTTGATCCCTTTGTAGATTACTTTTATCCCACACACAGCCATTCCTCAACATTTTTGAATTTCTTTGCTTTCGCTATCACTAACATTATCTATTGCTCGCAATTTGAGTCTAAAATAGAATCACTCGACAAAAATGCCGCCGCCCATTCACTTGATATCAACAGGCTATTAACGTCAGTCCACCACTTGGCCTATGTAATCTTGTGATAACAATGCTGCATAACTGTTGGGTTCGCCTGCACCCAGGAATTTGCAAGAGGAACAAAGTAACAGTTTCAACGTTCCTCATACGCAAGCGTTATAATGTTGGAGCGAAACACAGGTAACTTCGAGGTAGCAAAGTGAAAATCGATCACCCGAACAATCAAGAATAAAAAAAATGCAACATAATTGAAACCAACCCCCTCTGGGGAGCTTAAGGAGACATGCTCACCTTGTTCAAAGTCTCAGTAAGCTTCTGAACATTGCTTGCCCATTGGTCCAGTTGTTCAAGGTTGGCTTTACGTGCTCGCAGGTTCACAACTCTAGACGGGCGGTGGATCTTGGCATCAGAAATTGCACCAGTCACAATTAGGTTGCACAGGAATGACTCCATGTCCTAAAATCAGTTAATCTAACCACATAGTGAACAAAATTACAGTAAGTTTAATAACTACAAGGACATACATTGAGTGGGAAATCGAGTAATTCTGCTAGACGATCGAAAGTGATCTGGGTGTAGTACTTCGAGATCATACGCATATTCTGTAAGTATTCCTCTAAGTCTAAAATGCATACTCCCTATTTTTTCAAACCGACTTTTGGAAGACGATTATTAAAAAAAAGAATGATAGTCTCAGGATTCTGCTTCATGCTCTGAAATTCTGCCACAAGTTATTCCAACAATTTTCAAAAACACTAACATGTTCTCCAACTCTCATGTGTAGGTCCTTCCATCGCTTTTCTCCATCCTTTCCATCGAAAATCTGAATACAGAGACGTGAGACTGGCACATAAAGCGACCTAATTATTGCAAAATGGGTTGTGGGAAAGGCAAGCCGTGCATAAGCGATCGGTCTGTCTTTACACCCATCGTAAATTTTGACACCAGTGTCTGTTCCCTCGATTTAAGTGCGAGTTCCAGAAATTTTCTGACCACGAAATCAATCAGGTGGGTATATTAGTACCTCAAACTTAAGCCTGTGTGCTGTTTAGGCACGTCGACAGAACTACTATAGCAAGTGGCTTCGCGCACGTGGCGCACGCACTATTATCTAAAAGAAAATGAGTCAGCAGGTAGCGTGGCAATCCGCCGCCACACGCATCTTCTGACCCGCACCTGTTCCAAGTATGATAATGTGAAACTGAAAAGCGTAGCGAAAAGTTCCAGCGCCAGATGAAAGGAATTCTATGAAAGGTGCTCAAAAAGAGCAGAAAGAAACGTAAAAAAAGAGAACTCACTCCGGTTCCATTTGGTGCTTTCTTCAACGTCTTCTCGTAAACTCGTACAATGACATTTTTCCAGGAAATCAATTCTTGATTGATGAATAGTTCCAACAAACGTCTGAACGTGTTTAAAAAAATCGGTAAGCATCAGTTTGGTCAAAAATGTAATCCACAAATAATTGAAAGCAAAAGAGAGCGTGTAATGGTTTGGAAAAATGAGACTGCGGCTCACACCTGCCATACAATATAAATATGCATAAATATAATATAACCTACCCTGTACTCCGGAACAAGTTCTAGTTCTCGAAGCAAAGAGATGCGATTCAGGAGATCCCACTGCTCATTTGTATGCGGAGCCAACAGACAGTAAATAACAGCACACTTCAGAACCTGAAAGCAACGGTCAATCTAAACAAATAACAGAGAACCAATCATAGAACGAAACCATACTAATCGAGACTTCTCAGTATCGGCCGCAATTTTAGGAGTGTCAAAAAGTGCTCTGAAAAATGAGAACTCAAAAAAAAAACTCAAGAAACAGCAATTCAAAAAAGGAAAACAAGGAAACAACCCAGTAGGACCCCAGAAGACAAATTTACCTGTAGTGTCTGCAAACATCCAAGTATTTCGAGTCTTGAAGTCCAATAGTAATCATCAAGTTATAGAAACGAATTTTCAAGTCTTGAACCTAGAAATAAAGGTGAACTTCATTACGATGAAGCGTCAAGGATAGCGCCATCAAAGAGCTTTCTTTATGAACTGACATCCTCTTTGTCGCTGTTGAAGAACTTTGTGCTAATTTTGTTAGAAATAATTGCGGCTCGGATATAATCAGCGCGGGCAACAGACAATCGCATCTGTTCTAGGAGGAATTCGACCTGAAAGCACCATGATAATACCAGTTCCGATATTTGAAACTTTGGCGAATGCACTTGTACTGGCTAACCTTCTCCTTGATCTCCATTGAACCATAAGTTTCAACCTGGAGCTCCAAGGATGAGATTAGCCGCCTCTTCTATTTTACCTTCCGCCTCCATTTTCCTAACTACGAGAGAAGTCAGACGAGCCCTTTCCACTTCCACATAGATCTATAACTATGGAATGACTTTTATAGCTTCACGCGAAATGTGACACAGCACAAAAATGAGTTTCACAATAAGTAAACTTGAAATAAACTGAAAAAGCCACAAAGAAAGTTAAAAACTCGCCTTCCCGGCAGTTACAGTGCGCAGAGTGTCAACAAGCTTCATCTTAGTCTCCTCATTCGGCATCTTCTCTACCATTTCACAAGCATCACGGACCTACAACACACAAACTATAAATAAGTAAAATTCAAAACTAGTTATAGGATAATGAAAGTACTGGTAATTCTGGATTCAGTGCGATCCACCGAATATTCCAATTGAATAAACCAACCAAAATGGAAGTACACAACAGAAGATACCCTCTACCCTCTATTATCCCTACCCATTTACTAATGAACTAATGTTCTGAAATTTCGCTTCGACGAGAAACTGAATATCAAAAATGAATCAATAAAGAGAGCAGTTTTAAGTTGACTCAGTAATGCACGGCTTACTGGCTGACCAAAATTCGTAAGTCACATCCAAAACTCACAATAGATGACTCTCAAGAAGCGCTGGATCGGAACCAGCAAACATATGAAATGACAATATTTCTTACCATTTTCGCGATTGCCACTTTGATAATCAGACGCTTCTTTGATAAAGTAAGTATCGTGTCGTTCAAAAGATCCCATTTCTTGCCATCAAAGCAGAGTTTCACCTAAAAAGAAGAATTTACAAA
>MU870548.1:18013-35364 GCA_036418205.1 Ostertagia ostertagi | reverse complement strand
CTGAAGGACCCTGAACTGGATAAGGAGGAAACGCTACATGCGTTAGATTTGTTATAGAAATAAAATAAAATATACGGATGTAAGCTATATAATATAAAATATTTACACAAGATACGATAAAATACAGGAAAGGAAGATATCGAAGAAAAGAACTGTTCGACAGCGAGGTTTATAAGCATGCGTACTCTCCCTTATGTCATAGCTACAGCTTAAGGTAAGCTAGCTTATCCACTTTAGCAATACGCATTGCTGGACAGTATTGTGGCGATATCCGTCATTGTGTTTTTTAGATTGTTTTTTAAACGTCAGGATTGTATTCTAGACATTGTCGTCAGTTTTGTCCCCTCCTTTAGCAACACGATGACTCAGCTTTCGCTTAGCCTGTGAGTGTCAAGGATGCATTTGTATGTAGCTGGCGCTCTGCACGCAGTTGTACGGCTAGAGCGGTAATAAAGTGAACATGAACAATAGACACCGAAATAAACCAGGAACAAAGATCAAATCAGATGCAGGGTGAGCACCAATTACAGGGCGTACCTGCAAACATTTTGAAATAAATCGAGAGTTTTCAGTATACAGTAGCGACTATCAATCATTTGACGAATAGTTTTCTGAGGTCCTCGTTTGAAATCACTGGATCGTCTCTTGATGTCAAACAGCTTACTATATATAATTCGTTAAGTATGTCTGTGTTGGTTACGAAATTCTCTTCCAAAAATAAAACGAAAAGGACGCTTAGCTGCAACACTCGAATGGAAGCATATATGGTGGGGGTCAGAAAGTGATAACGAGCTGATAAGATCCGATAAGAGGCGCCAAAACGCCAATTTCACGATATCCATAGCGCGCGTCCCAGCATCAGTGAGGCGTTGGTTCCAAGAAGTGATGTAGAGGGTAGGACGGGAACATTTCGGTGGTGGGAGAGCCAAAAGTGATAACGGCCAATAAGGGTCGATAATAATACACATAGGCCAGCACTGATTTTCGACTCATTTTCCGACACTACACTTTGCTCTGTCTCCTCGGAATCATGTTTTAGCTGGCATGTAGTCCCGTAGGAGTCGAATCAAGCATTATTTGTCATACTACTGGCAGCCTTCTTCTTATCATTCATCTCAGGGATCGGATCGTCACCCTCTTGATCATGGGCAGTTACCTGATGCTCTGCTCCTGCCCGTGATCTGAATATTTTCGAGACTTGTTAAGTACAGAGTGGTTTATTCTTTCCAATGTTTTTTTTTCGTTTCAAGTGGTTGAAGTTGTTTCTATGTATCTGTTGCTGTATCACTTGAAAACGCAAAAAATGGAGGCTCCTTCGATAATTTGTCAACACTCAGTTTTTCTCTAGGGAGGAGATCTGTAAATATTCCCTTTGCACAAAGCAGCAACATACAGCAGCACACAACTTGCAGTGAGTAATCTGCTACCTTCAGATGTTTAATGAGATCATTTCCGAGTATTCAAACCCCATAGGGTTTCGATGCCTGTCTCACAATAACAACCACTAATATACGGTAGAATGACATATTTGAGATGGCTCTCATGAATACTATACTTGCGTTTTACTGCGAATCACCGTGATTCATGGAGATTTATTTTATTGAGAGATACTGACGGAACATTTGGAGTGCAATGCTTTCTGGAAATTCCATAGTTTCATTATAGCAATCGTCTTCTCATCCACACGGTTCCATAAAGGAAAATATAGGGAGCTATTTCTGAGGTAGATGGCTTTTTCTTCCCGACGTAGCAACTTCGCTGTGGCTACATGCAAGTGTAGAGAGGCACATATGACAGCGAAAATGGTATGGTCTAGATGGTGCAGTAGACTTTGATTGAAGTACCCCCATCGTTGTTAAATGTTGAATGGCCGCCCTGCGAAACCTTTTACATGATACGTTCACCCTAACTTCCAAGTGAGCTCACTTCGACTGTTCTGAAGAATCTTCCGATGGGTTTCAGAGGTCCTCTACGCATGTTTTAGGAATTTTTGGATGGGAACCTTCATAGAGTTACCATGAGCTCGGTCACATGGTAACTAGCAGCTGAGGCTAACCTTCTCAGATTTGGCCGCGCCTTTTGCCGACGCTACATTCAGATTCCAGCATTTCAATAAATTAAATAAATATTTACATAAGCAACACAAGCATTTCAAGGCCTGGGGTGGAACATAGACATTCTGAAAGCCGAAATTTTCATCATTCCTCAACCAGTCACGGCTGAAGTTACCCAGAATGAACTATTTGTTCACCCCCCTCCGATACGTGTCCATCAAATTCTCATTAATTATCTAATCAATCCTGAAAGAAGGTCAAATGTGTTACGATTTGGAAACATATTTGTATAAAATATTTGTGCGAAGTCTTACCATTTAGGCGTCCAGTTTCATTATAGCATTACTTAGGGCTCGCAAGTGAATCAAACTATAACAAAAAATTTCCACGGAAAAAATTCAAGGTTGAAGGAATATATGAACGTTGATTGCTCGTTCAAAAGAATTCTTGCACTTTCAGTCATCCATAGAAAATTGACGCAAATTGTCCAGTGAACGAATGGCGATCTTCGAGACTTTCTCGAGTATGGTGACCGCTGACTAGAACACTGGGAACGAGATATCATTTTTCAAGAATTCCTTTCAGTGAAGTTGCTCTGCATTCTTCTGAGTTGGTTCAGTAGTGATAATTACGGAATATCAGCCTAAACAAAGGTGAAGGGTTTTTGTAAACGCCGATGTGAATCCCCCATATACATAGCCCCCGAGAAAACGATCCTGACACAAACGACAATATCTTTTCGCCCCATACTCCGTGTGGAACGAATTCCTGCCTGCTATTAGAGATCCAACGTCTGTCATCATGTCCGCCAGCATAGTTTCCACCCACATTACTTATGAGTTTCAGCTGAGCAAAATTGTTATTTGTGACATCTACAGTTGTATAATTGCCAATATTTTGTTCTTTTGTCAGTGTTTCTGACTTAGGTGGTTGTGAAAACGATTTGTCACAGCTCATTTCCACACAATTTTTTTTTTTTTTTTTTGTTTTTTTTTTTTTTTTTTTTTTTTTGGTATTCTTTTTTTTTTTTTTTTGTTCGACAGAGCCATGCAACGAAAGTCGGCCCTAATCGTTGATACCTTTTGCAAAAATTTTGCGACCCCCCTCCTTCACGAGAAGTTTCATACGACCCCCTATTCACAAGCACTTTTTCCCTCAAAAAAACACCGTCGAGCGGAAGGAGGGGGGTATATACGCACGCTGAAAATGGCACATCTTCTCCGCGCGCTCTCACCTCAATCTACATCACATCCGTACACCGTTCCACGCATACTGCCGGAACAAGTGTGACCCCACAAACTCAACAAGACTACGACCTCGCCGCGTTGCTACTTGTAACAACGTAGAGGTTACTGACTCCTGGCCACCGTACTTTTACTGCATCTATTTACTTTTGAGAGGCCAATTACGGTTACAAGATAGGACAGCCCCCTCGCTAGGACGATCAGTCAATACTTGTAGAGCCACCTCACTGCAATAAACCATCGACCTCCTATCGGTATGAAAAAAAAGAGACCTAGGCCTAGCATTCCCTTACATTGTTTGCGCAACTATAACAGTGGAAACTACTCCAGGGAATTGTAATTCCTCCCTCTTTGAGTTATTCTGTTCGCTTCCTACAGCTAACCCTTGCGATTTTCTCATGCTCTATACTTTCATCTTCAAAATGTCACACTAGCTTCTTCTTTTGATGAAGAAGTTTCCGATTGACCATCTGAGATACTCGACTTTTTAGACCACCTGTGTCCGATGGACCTTGAAGCAACGTTTGAAATTCGACTTCTAGCATCACTTTCGATTTTGTTCCCAGCTATCATTGGATTAGGACTACACACGCTTCTCGCCATCACGCTCTACAGAGTAACAGTTTATTCAAATGCACTTCCATTGCATTTCATAGTTCTTTCAATTCTCTTTAGGGTTGGAAAACCTTTCGCGAAATCAGCTTCTACGTGATTACAGTGCAGTTACAGTGGTGCGACGTTTGTGCCCTTCTACTTGATCTCTATGTTGCGTTTCCACTTTCCCTCACCGGGGACCAGGTACTCATCTGTCACATAATGTCATTTCGGAGCAAGTTGGAGAGCGAAGACTCAGAATTCGCCAGTGGCATCAGGTGCTTCGTTGTCTTAGATGAAGTAACGATCATCACGAGACAATCTTTACACTTTAGTGCCCTCCCAAAAACTTGAGATAATGTGACGGTGAAGGAGCACGCTCGTCAGGCGACCTAAAGTTGATTTTGCTAGAATAAAGTCATGTCGAAAGATTCACGGACAAGGAGCGTGAACCATCATCACTTTTGCCTTTACCCTCTTGCGCATCCTTACACGGTGGATATCACCTTAATCCGACGGACGGCTCATCAGTTCACTAAGATCTTGTCTTTTCAGTACATGGGCGATAGCATAGCCCTATACTATGGTCCGTTATTTTTCGAAGGAATCGCATTCAACGGTTTGTTTTTGCTATCGTTTATTATGAGCCTCAACAGATTCCTGTTATTCATTTTACCACAAGTGCACAATAAACTCTTCACTTATTGGGGAACAAGAATGTGAGTGAATTGTTTTAGCTAACGGCACTCAAACAGCTAGAAACGGCGTACGGGAAGTTTCAGAAGTATAAAAGCACCCAAAAGTAGCTGTTCCATGACAGGATGGAGCATTCTTGGCTTGCCACCAATTTCGTTGAATTCAGCATTTATTAAAGCTGTAGTTCACTTTTGTTTAGAAAGCGATTTCAGCTTTAAACATTTTTATAAGAAATATCGAAACGTTCCTCACTCCAGGAGTATTAAGGCACATGAGCGAGGAGAGCGTAACAGTGAAATTTATTCTTCCTTCTTTGCGATTCTTTGTCTATGCTTGATAAGAACACAACTCACCTTCATAGGACAATTCCTACCTATGAACAAGTTTTCGCAAAGGTCAAATGCCTCACAGGCACTCAACATCAGTTTTTCGTGAGACAAACAGCATCTTTGAAAGGTCCAATTAT
This sequence comes from Ostertagia ostertagi, assembly GCA_036418205.1. Lineage (NCBI taxonomy): Eukaryota > Metazoa > Nematoda > Chromadorea > Rhabditida > Trichostrongylidae > Ostertagia > Ostertagia ostertagi. The sequence continues at coordinate 30,310 of MU870548.1, read as the reverse complement.
CACTCGAAGGAAAAGTTCGCTATACGCTGCAATTGCTCTCTAGCTCTGCACTTCACTCAGCCCGAACCACCGTGAATCTTCGCTTCCCGCATCAAGAATTACCATCTGGAAAACACAAATCAGCTAAAGACGTTGTGCAAAAGTACATCATGAAGGTCCTTTGAGTGGATAAGCACCACGAAACAGGTCTAAATTTATCCAGGATGTGCATCACAGCTGATAGAGGGATTTTATGAAAGAGCCCCTGGTTCTCAGCCGAGGTCACTTCGTTGCATCGCAGATGCTCTAGGCTGCATTACACAACAGTGCTTCTCTCTTTAAGGCTTATATTATGTGGGAGGGACTGTACCTTTCAGGGGGATGCCCTTGCTGATCATTTACTGTCGTTCCTGAGTAAAGATCGCCAGTAGAAATATATCCTAATATGTACTTGACATCCTCCAACCCCTGCAGCCGATCAGCTAAAGAGAGGTCTGAGGTCAGCGAAATCGATGTTAGGGCAGGCATATGGGGGGTTTTGTTAGGCAGAAATACACTGATGGCAAGCAGAAACAATTGGGGAAGCCTCATGGGTGCTTCCTAGACTTCGCGCTACCATCGGAATGTAGGAACTCTCTCACGCACATTGAATAGGAGTGTGCTTCCACTAAGCTTGACCACAGAATTGCAAATGACTTGATAAGGAGGGGAAGTTTTACTCTTGAACTCCGCCTAGGGTGTCTTTATACTTTTGAAACAGGGGGCATATAGAAAATTTTCTATTGAAATTTTCAGGCTGATATTGCTCGCAGATATAAAGTGGGACAGTTTCACAGCATGCTGGATTCAATAAAGTAGGTAGCAAGTTAAGTACGTATCCTCTACCCTGATTTGAAACAGCAGTTTGAGGTGCCTATATATTTTTGAATTGGACTGAATATCTAAATTGGTATTGTTACATGATCTGAATGACTATTCTTTTTTGCAATTCAGTATGTCGGTTATCGTTTGGATTATTGTGTTCCTATTTATTGGGTTATCAAATTACTTTGGATGCCGCAAGCAGTTCGCCAAAGACGGTTTGTTGATGTACATTCTGAGAACAAGATTTTTTGTATTGCATGTTTCACTATAAAAAAATGACAGAAGCCGTAAGAAAATCGAACCAGTCTGCAATCGCGGCGGTTGACTCATTCCAACTTAGCAAGCTGAAAAACAAGGTAAGGCGGCATTTAGCTCATGTAGGGCCAGAAATACATTGTGTAGGCTGCAGCGCGGGCCTATACATTGGAGCCAGGCGCTACATGAGCAAATTATTTACAGGAAAACAACGACACCCACCCTAGTGACCAAAAATGCGCAGCGCTCAAATGCAGCCTAAGAGTACCTGACTCTGTGTTCGACACCTCTCCTTTTTATAACCGAATACAAACAATAACAAGTGGGACCGAATGATCTGGATTCGGAGTTTACACGTAACGATCGGCATTCCTACAGTCCTCCATGCGTGTGCGAGCTCAAAGAGGAGCCAACAGCCCGCTCAATCATAATCCGTCAGAATATTACATTTAACAGTGCTTGGCCAATTTGATTGCTTTCAGATTTTTACTTCTGGTACAACTGTAGCGATCGTGTTCCCGATGTTTTTCATTACAAAGACGTGAGTATTTGCAACTAAAACCTGCAAGTCAAAGTTAGGAGCACTCAGTTTCTCACCAGTTATTGATTCAAGTCTATTCCCCGAGGTATATATCTAAAGACAAGGACAGTAAGCCTATAAATGTTTCGACTCAACAAATACGGACTCATTTCCATCATCTTTGGGATAACGACATAATTGCTTCACCAGTTGGAACACAAAACACCGTGATATCATCGTGAAGTTTGAATGGAGATGGGAGCCATGAGTTTCTCGAAAATCATTTCAATCTTTATCTATTTCGTATACTTGGGTGTGGTTCTCCGAAAGCTAAAGTTGGCCAAAGTTGGCCATTAGAACTATTTCAGTTTGGGCACTGCAAACATCATTCCCACGATGTCTGGGTGGGGGGGGGATGGAGAGAGACGGAACGAAGTGCATAGTTGGGCGGCCTCGTGTCAGGTGCCGCGTCCTAAGACCTTTCGTCGTGAGTTCGAAGTTCCAAATACAGAAGGGCGAACTGTTTCTGCCATTTATGCGAAAACCAAAACTTTTCCTTGCAACGGCAACCCGAGAAACGAGGAATCGTCTCCTCGGCCAGTTTTTCTGGCAGTTTTTGGGCGAGTTTCAAACGAGTGGCTGTTTTACCAATTTTGTGAGTTGTTCACTGAATGAAGCTTGGTTCCTTTCTTCTTTCTTTTAGATCGTAAAAGTCATCCATTCATGGGGAGATATTTATTGTATTATAGAACCATGCGGTTTTGTACAAGTACTTCATTATAACTAAAAGGGTTTTAGGCAAATTTAAGTATAATTACACACAACTCCTCACAACATTAGCAGAAGACAAGCAATGTTCTTCTCTCCTCTGCTCTCTCTCATCAAATACCCTGTAGCACTTATGTTAGTGCCTCACTGATCTTCGTTGAACTTTTCAACAATTTTTCGAGCATATTTCAATCGACAAGTGGTATTCTGGTACTCATGTTTAGTTATTCTATGTTTATATATTTTGAACCAGTTCCATATTCTGCTGTGATACTATTTGTGTGTAGCAACTGTGCTGCATCTAAGAAGAATCTTATTTAGTTTATGCAAATCACATCGAACACCCTACCGATTTTAATGATCATAATGTATGTGGTCGTCTATGTAAAGATTAGACTTGCTACTCGTAACGGCGCCAGAAGCGAGATAACTCGCATCAAGCAGGAGATCAAATACTTCGTGCAGGTAAAGTTAGTTTTGAAATAATCACTGATATTTTGAAGACACATATATTAGGTTGGAACAGTTGAAATGTCGCTTCCGTTTGTGCCTTTGTTTCTCAGCCTAAACACAATCTCTTAGGATGGGAGACCATTCATTCGAAGAGCGATTCAACACGCATATTGCAAAATATTAGGCGCTACTGAGCGGATGTTCTTCGAGCCAAACTTTTGCTTGAAGATGGCTGATCAGAACATGTTCTGGCGTGAAATAATTCAGTAAAAAGAAACTGCGTCCAACGAATCTCACTCATTGTGTGCAAAATATTGAGCAGTAACACTTAGTCCTCTGGTGCACTTTCAGCTATGGTTTCAGCTCTTCCAAGACTGACGTAAAGGATCTGAGCGACGAAGATCGTGGATTTTGACCTCTAGCTTTAGATGACGGAGAAATAAAGAAAGCCAATGAATTGAGACTCGGCGGAAGGCAACGCACTAAACTTGCGCTGAGATTCAGTTGTGTCAACAGAAAAATTTGAAAGTTCCTGCATGCATTTATTTGTTCTTATAATGGAAAATAATTTGGGACTTAGAAAGCGGACATTGTCAACTGCTCCACTTAATACATATCAACTCATGTCATACAAAATTGATTTTATGTACTTTTTCGCATTGAAGGAAGTGCCGTGACTATTCCTACCTGACCCTTACCTAATTAATAAAGTCAGGATGAGCCACCGCACTGACGAGTTTAACTTCTCGGAAGTGGAGAGGAAAGTCACTGAAGAAAAAGCGAAAAGCGAAAAAATAAAAGAAAATAAAAGCGAAAATCAAGGAAATACTGAAACTAAGAACCTCTAATAAGGCTGGTCGCGGCAAAATTGAGAACAGTTTCGGAACGAAATTGTAATTTCGCGAAGAAGAACAAGACTCTCTCCCTTGCGGGTTGGGATAATCGGCCAGGTTCTATCTGATATTATAAACACGCCCAGAACCTATTCTCCATCGACGGCTTTTCAGATCATTAGGAAGAAACGCATTCGAAATGTCAACATTTTGAGGGAAAGTAAAGGCGTGGTATATAACATATAGCTAACTACAGATACGTTGAAAAACAATCAGGAGCGTTAAGATGGGCCTTTGGCAGGTAGAGGAAGCATATGTATTAGGTCGTGAAGAAAGTTCTTGCGCTTTTCGACCTTGATTTTCAAATGGCTGTATCTTGGCTCAATTCGAAACCTTTTGATTGGAGTAAAGACTGTTGGAATCCACAAACCTCTGCCAATAATAGCTGCGTTGAATCAGCCCGGGTGCAGAATACTGAGCTCTAGAGACGATGAACCCGGCGAGGTCGTTTTCCGCATCATGTTGGTTTTTGAAGCATAACTCTTTGGAGAAGCTATCCAGGTAGTCGAGAAAGTGACAAATTATAGGCAAAAGGTCTACCGAGTAGGATGTTCGCAGGACTAATTCGTAGCCAATCTTGTCCAACTTCTGCAGGGTTGGTTGTGGAATGTGCGTCCGAGCTACCTGTCAGGGACGAGCCGGTTCCTTTATAATGAGGAGATTTCGAGCATATGTGCCAGAGTTCTAGGAGTAGTTTGACACATTATCCAGAGTACTTTTTCCACATTAACAGATCCACCTGGTTACGAAAAGCTAGACCAGCCGCTGACCTCATGAAAGTCACCTCAACCTTCCTTTCAGTGAAGTTTCACTTTTGCAAAGTTTGTAGAGCCTGATCGCGGTCGATCACTTCACCAAAGGTTCGTATTCTGTAGCAAAGAATCCGTTCTTTGTCGTGCGTGCGCAAATGATCAAAAAGTCAGGTCGTTTTCATGGCATGAAACAAGCTAGAACGCGGCGAACGACCCTTCAAAATGGTGAGCTGTCGCGGCACGCCCTATTTGAATTTTTGGGACTTTCCAGCTCTTCCCGTACAACAAGAAAACACAATGCAAGTGCGATTAGTTTAGGAGGAACCCTCTCAATAGATTTGTGCAAACGTGCTTCAACCAGAACGTTCGACTAATCGTTGGCGTTGTCCAATCTCCGATCACCACCCTCACAATCTTTAGGGCTCTCGCTATTCTTACAAAAGCTTTTTGAACAATTGCTTCGGACCATATTTATTGCGAATCTCAGCCAATTGCGTATGTAATATCTTGACCTGCTCCCTCTCCATACTGGCCTGCTTTGAGCTAGAAAAAGGAAATCATGCAAATTTGCTCTTGGAGTATGCCGTATTCAAGGCTTCAAAAAATGACAACTAAATAATAAGGAACATAGCTAGCCTAGCTGTTAGATAGAACAAGAAAAGCTCTTCAAAAACATACAGCTCATTGGCAGCTTGCTTGAATTCGTAACAAAATAAAGCGTTCAAAAACGAAACACCGAAAAGCGCAAGAACTTTCTTCACGACCTAATATGGAGAATCGTGTCCAGAACATCCATCATGTCGTATGAAGTAGTATTATCACATTGGTAAATCCATATCGACAAACTTACAAGGGTTATGTACATATCGAAAATAGCTTATCCAAAAACAAATGTTTGACAATTTTTATAGTACTTAGACTTACAACTTCGAGGGGGCGAAGAAGGTCTTTTCGGAAAATCATCATAGCTGTCAAATACTTCGCAGAAAGATTTGTATTGCGGCTATTTCAGACGGTGTTGATAAGCGTTCTAATTATCGTCGAAATGGCAGGATTTATCTCGGTGCCCTACTTAGGCGTAACCGGCTACGGTCAATACTACCTGAATATTCTGATGAACCTGATTATCATCGCCAACAACCTTATCACTCCGATCGTTATTCTTGCCTTCAATTCTGATGTTCGACAGCGTCTCTTCTCAACTGTTTTGCATCGAAAGAATACTACCGTACACGTTGCCACGACCCTTATGTGAAGAGAAAATACTATGCTCAGCAAGGTAAACGCACCAACAAGAGAAATGCTATATAATAGAAGTCATCCGTGCACAAGGAAGGGCTGTGTAAAATTCAGTATAAGTTACCGGAATGAATCTTTCACGACTGCGAAAGCTTCTTACAAATAGCAGGGAAGCAAAAATTACGGCAAAAAGGTTGCCGCTCGTGATTTCTAGAATTCAGCGCTTTTCAGTTCAATTTATATTCCACGATCCATTTTGCTAGCTCAATGTTCATCCCTTGATCATCGTCATATGCATATTGATCCTCAAACGGAAGATCCTTTATCACCTCAGAATCCAATCACTTCTGCTCCGATGACCTGCTCGTGTTCATTACAAGACAGTTCAAAACTTCATGAAGCTTTCATCGGTCACCATCATGACCTTAATTAAATGACTAGGTCTTGACGCAAGACGGTTGGTTCTTCGTTTTTACGAGCATTTGTCGGAGGTACCTGCGAAGCAGCTTTAGAAGTGGAGGTTATCGATAAGGTCCTTTGGTAGCTGGAATTGCTATCGAGCGTACTTATTTGCAGAGCATTGTTGGCTAAACTCATTCAGGGAAGAGCTCACAGGCATAAAAGGTCCTAATGCTGGTCGATGCGAGCAAATTGAAAGGAACGCAAAGATTATAAGAAACGTTGTTCAACGCTGTAACAAGCTTTCATTTGTGGACCGTTTTCCCTAATGAGAAGATAATACGCTGTCCGACCGGTTTTGCATGAGAAGCGAGAAGAATAAAGTCTATGAAATGCTAACTTCTGTCAATCCTGAATGGTTTTCGCAAAAAGCATGATAGCAGAAATCAAGCTGAAGACGCCTCGTTTCTTTGCTACTCAGAATATTAGACTGGCTTATTCGGACAGTCGCTCTTGAAACCCTCGATAAAATTGGCAACACCTGCCTTGACAACGGAGACGATGAGTTTCTAGGAAGCCTTCGTTTATGTTTCAATACGGAAAACGTCTAATCCAAACTACTATGGTTTTATGTTTGATTGCCGTCCTCCAATATGTTGGTCTTGTTAGATTGGGCTTTCTGTAAACGTTGGTTCCTTGTGATCAATTTACCTTCTTGCCGTAATGTTTAGCCCACCCTGTATACATGTAGTGGAAGAATGAATGAATTAGCAGTCACCTTTTAGTATTGATGCAATTAAGGTTGGCATCGAACACATGTGACCTTTCATTCTTGCTTCGTATAACAAACCAAACAGCCACAAAACAGATGAGTCAGTGGACGAATTGCTCTCGGCAATGTGAAACACGTGCTTCATTGCGAATGTCTTCCATATAAGCCTAATAATCATATTATTCTCGTGTATGTCCCCACTGATTGAATAGAACAGTTCGCTGATCGCAGCACTTGTAGCGCTTATTATTCAGTGAAACTAAATCGTATATATCAAGTTTTTTCGTAATTGTCAATTTATTGTGTGAGAGGAAAACGATGTTTGTTTTTGTGAAACTGCGTGCCGAAGCCTCTCGAGATATGCCTATTTAAAGAATTTCCACGTGACTGCCAGTAGGTTACTCTCGCTCATTTGTTTAACAGCTCTGTAGACGCATCATTATTGCCAGATGTTAACTAATCATTGGGCGGATAAGTTTTCAAAGTGATATACTTTCGTAAACAACAGTCTGGAACATCAACATCATGAACCCACTGACGACAAAACAATTTTTTCCGTGTCCTCCGCGTGGGACCACGACTTTTTCATTTCCGCACAAAAAATATCTCACGCTAGAGCGCGCCAATAGTCATAATAGCATACTCGGAGATTTTCTTTCTCTAATATAACTCCTTACGGTACTTGCCATAAAATTCCTAAAAAAAAACCAGATTTCGCTTTCTTTCGTTTTTTGGTCGTGATTCGAATTTAAGGTGAGTGTTTCCCAACTTGAAAATACCGCTGAACTCAGCTCGTCGTGACCTATAAGAAGCTGCTTTTCAGTGTTGAAGGATCTGCATCCAGGATTGCGCCATGCACTCGAGCTTCATCCCTAAAAGGTAATTGTTTTCTGTGATGCGTATGTAATCCTATTTATGTAACCTGACCATTCTTCAGAACAATAGGTCTCAGCACTTGCCCAGAATACGCCAGGTAGTCGATTAATCCACTTATTGTGAGATCAAATGAATGTTTTTCTTCAGATCACAGGATCTTCATTTTATTTCTAACCAGGAAGGTCTTTCAGGGCGTGCCAAGCTTTTTCAAAACGGTTTTTTGCATGATATAGGGGCACATGCGGGAACCACAGAACCATGGTTCATTTTTCCTGAATGGCTCTCTGAATACCAAAAAAGGGGCGAAGAAAAATCACCTTGGAAACTGTCGTTTTTACTGCTTCGTTGTGGGGCATATCGTCCACAACGTTGACTGATGTCATATCAGAGGGTTCCCTCTATCCGTGCATTGAAAACAACGCGAACTTCGCACAAAATGATGCGTTTGTCCAAGCTATGTGCTGAAGAAAGTGCCATGGTTTCTTGAGTGATTTCGGTGCACGCATGTGCTAGTGACCTAGTGGATAACGCGATGGGCTCTAGTTGATACCGAAACGCGAGGGTTGTTGGTTCGACTTCCTACGGTGCTCGTTTCTTGCGATCACGCTATATTTTGCAAATTCTGAGATCCGAAATTCAAAAATTTGCCATCGCATTCGAACCACGGACCCCTTCATCACCCCTTTTTTGGTATTCGGGGGGTCGCTCAGGAAAAACGAACCATGGTTCTGTGGTTCCCCATGTGCCTCTATGTCATGCAAGAAACCATTTTGAAAAAGCTTGGCACGCCCTGAACGACCTTCCTGGTTAGCTCGATGCGAACGTTTTGTTCGCTCAACATGTATCATCTCTCTATTCAAAAGAAAACGCTAAAAAATCAGATTGGCAGATTCGTATTTTCTGTTTGGAGATTCTCAAGATTAGAAGCGGTTTTCGTAGACAGCTGGGAGATATCCGACAAATGTCCCTTTGTAGCTATCTACGATTGGGGATTAACTTTGTTTATTTATTTATTTATTGACTGCGCCAAAGTGCGCGCTACAGCGTGAAACTAGGGCCGGTAACTGTGAAACTATTTCAGTGAGACACTAGAACAAGCATACACAGAAAGAAACACAAATCATTCCCGAAGAGTATTCAATTTTCTTTCAATAGGTTAAGTGGAAGCTTGAATACTAGAGAAACAAGGCAATAAAGCGACGAGTATCTCACCAGAGCTCGCCAAAAGTGAAAAAAAGAACACCATGCATCTATTCTTAAAGAAAAATGGAAATCTTCGGAAAAAGAAGAAAGCGAAGTATGTAATAATAAAGAGAACAAGAGCCGTCGGACAGGAGGTTCATGTTGGAGTCACAGCCTAGCCAAGTGAAGTAAAAGTGAAGTAGTCCAAAATAACACTCCAACACTTCAACTTATTGGACCAGATCATCCCATGATGTAGGAAAGTAACTCACTAATGCTTCTAACCATTTGCCACACAATCATCTTTCGCGGATACAGAACACACTATGCCAGCGGCGATCCGTGAACGCTGCCCTGCACCAGTCGCTATGGTGCCCGCTGCCCACATTTTGGCAAAGGCTCACGGAGAACTTCTACGTGTATATCACTATACACTCACGGGTATACCGACAAGCTAGAAAGCGCCACGGATAGGCCACTGAGTAGGTGTGTAACGCAGCCACAAGTAAATGATCCGTGTGAGTTCAAGTATATGGGAGATACCACGGAGGTCCAATGAATTAAATGACACACTTGGCCGAGGAAGTGCTTTCCATGATGTGGCCCCAAACATCACTCTCAGCCGTGTCCTAAGGGTAGATCAGATCTCATGCTTTTCCAAATAAATTTGGAGAGCTGCGATGTGCACTGATCAATTTCCTTCAAAAAATCGAATGCTATACAACCCAATTCGCACTCAAAACTTTGTTTTCTCACCGTTTAAAGCCTTCTACTTGTTGCCGATCGACTTCCCTTGCACTTGGCGGCCACGTGCGCGCGACGAGCGTGCTGCCGTTCCCAGCTAGTCGAACGGCCATAGCGAGATATTGATCGGGCTGCCCGCCAACAGCGAACGAAGGCCATCGGCCGTCAAATGAGCTCTCACGCACTGCGTTCGTGAGTCGCACGTGACTGTCAGTGGATAAGTTGATTTGCAGTAAGAAGAGCGGAAACAATAAAAAAACAATGAAAAGCCTTGAGCACGAACGACCTAATGATCTGAACTGCAGTGCTGTTTTCGGGAAGAAATTTTACACTAAGTGACATGATCTCAAAAACGACAACCGATTTTTTTCCGTCTGGAAATCCATGAATTTAAGAGGAAACACTGCAATTAGCTTGCATGTTTAGGCATATTGTGTAGGTAACAGAAGCTGAGCAAGCGGGTCAGACGAATAAGAAACTAATCCAAATAAAATAGCTAGAGTGATTCATTGATCATGGAAGGGCCTAGTAGAAACATTAGCTCTGACTGTGCTGACTCCTTCCTAACAAGCGCTTCAAAAAACTTCGTGATGGACGATCCGTCAAGATCGCGTTGGGCTTGACCCGCCCTTCAATTCCATGGCAGATTTTCCCTTTGTCGTATGCGTAGCAGGCATTTTGTTTTTTCGAACGGAATGTGAATTTTTTTCGTGTTACAAGCATTCGGTTTGAATTCACCAAGGTGTGACTTTATTCATCGAAATAAAGAGACTGAATGGGTTTTTGCACAGCTCTAGCCCTCCCCCTCCTGCACATCCGAAAACTTCATTCATTAAGCTAAATGTATGAGAAGTGCTCTTGAGCACCCCTTAAAGGAAGTGGTCACGATAATTCTCATGGGGACGATAAGGAAAGCTGTGTATTGGAGTGGATAGGGGTCCTGCCCAATGTTAGAACACGTGAAGTTTCAGTGGCAGTGGCGCCTTATCAACGGAGTGATAAGGCGCCGAAATCCACTTCCGTTCAGCAAAAACCAAGACTTATCGATGTGGAAAGGGGTGCGATAAGAGCGTGCTAGATATGATACCGTTATCGTTATCGTCCCGTTTTCATTCTGGAGTGCACCTCTTATCAAGCAGCCGCACCTTCTTATCTCATCGTATCATATCTTCCATGGGCTTACACTCGTCCAACAATTACTGCCTCACACCTTATCGATTGATAACGCGAGGGTAGCAAATCCAGCGTGGAAGCCAGCGTGATCGCTTCCTTTAAAAGTGGAGTTTACGATAAAAGGCTGCCCACTAGTATGAATTAAGAAGAATGGGCTGTGATGCCGGATGAAGAGAAATGGAACCCCCTCATCTGCCAGTGGACTTCCGCATTGATGCGACTCTCATCGCTGCTGCCCTCTTCAAGTGAACGCGTTCTCCGCTGATTGAAGGGAAGCTGCTGCAGATGTAGCCAGTCGTGGGCGTCTCGCGTCTAGCGCTGTGGGAGGCGGTATCAGGTTTCCGAGGGAACATCTTTCGTTAAGAATGGGTGCCGGTCCGCACCCATAAGAGGTCCGCCTGTCTTTCCGCTGTTTAAATTTCTCCTCCTTCCACCTTCGACTTGTCGTGAAACTCTCCTTTAATGCAATTTGTGTGGAAAGATGCACTAACGACGGCCATCATGAATGCCTTCAAAAAACCCACTCCAAATCTTGGATATAACTTGAACTCAGGCATCGTTTTCCCACGCTGCTGATAGTCACCATACATGGGTGACATTGAATTTGCTCAATCCATCGGGACTTGCTTCTCCAAAGTTGATTGGACGTGGCAGTGTCGAGAAGAACCACAAGTAGAACAGCATGACATTTCATAGGCAAAGTCACAATTCACTGCATAGGTATTATGTGTTAAAGTGTTGGTGTTATTATATATTGGTGTACATGTTTATGGATTACTAATGCCGGATATACCGAAATCGTCAGTGATAAAAAGAAAACTCTGCTAGGTTAGATATTCAAGATAGTCTTGGAAGCGCTTTTCTGGACTATCTCGGCAGGAAGTATGAAGGGTAACGCTTTTCGATTCTGCTCACTCCTTTTTCAAGAAGTGCCACGCATCCCATAGTGGTCGGATGACCTGGACCACTTACCATCCAGGATTTGTTCCACAAATTATGCGCGTGGTAAGCGCTACACCACTTTTGCTCTATGGCGGCACTCCAATCTAAATTCTCACAGTGGAGCAAGAGATAACAAGAGATAACGACAACAGCGGGTACCAAAAATTGCACAGGCATAGGTCAAAGATAGAATCTTCCACTTGATCTCTACAAATTTATCAGGCCTTCTTTTGGAGTTGGTTCGGCATAAATAGATCAAGGAATTTTTAGCATGCGCCGTATTGGTAAATCCCTCACACAGTGATTGACAATGGGTTTTATGAAGTCATTGAATTCCACTGTTCAGTTAAACAAAGTCGAAAAATGAATGCTAGCTCAGAATTAAGAGCTTGATGCCACGTAGCTGAAGTACCTTGGAGAAGAGTAAAAATATGAGTGTGTCATTCTTCCAGAAAAAATGGACAAACATAATGATTATCAAACATT
>MU870547.1:0-28146 GCA_036418205.1 Ostertagia ostertagi | reverse complement strand
GTTTACAGTGTGGCGGCTAGTTTCAAAACGCGCGGGCTAGTGGAGCCATGGAGCAAGCAAGCTCGTACAACTCGTCCGGCCCCGCCCCTTTCCCGTTTCGGGAAAGAAAGATAGGTTATTCTTGTTTGGGGCTTCATCGACGATTTTCTTTGCTCCTCTTTTCATTTTTAGTTACCCTTATCGACAACTCCCGTACTGACCTGCTGTGACGCCACAAATTTGAGCTAGGGGTGTTGCCTCAACGCTTATAATTACCTTCACGTAGGAGATGTTGCCGAGTAGCAGAACCGCCGAAATGAGACCAAAAAGCGTCGATTGGGTGCAAGAGTTGAACCCGACGCTGCTCATCGCTCGTCGCAATCGCTCAAACTCGTATTTCTCATTCACACCTTCAGGAGAGAACTGCTCGTGCTATAAATTACACCATTACTTGTGACCTCAACGGGTTAACGGCAGTAACGGACCTGATTGAGGTAATGGTAATCCTGGGGCTTCAATAGAAAATACTTGGCACGATCGGCTTCACTTGCGCCTTCCAAGAGGTAGTAGAACACGTGGTAATTTCTAAAGAATTTCTATGAGATCCAGAAACTAATCGATAAACATCAACATCACTCGCCTTTCACCTTTCGCCTGAGAAATTATCCTAGATTTCTCCAGAAGATAAATTTCAACATTTGCCCTGGAATAAAATAAAACATCCGGTCGTACCTGTACGGGGAACGATCAATACATATGAAATGCACTCTCACCCAGATACCATTCCATTCTCCCTGTAGTTGATTTTGATGAATTTACCAAATCTACTGCTGTTATTATTTTGCAGCGTGACGGCGTTACCGAATGCCTGAAATTCAATAACTTCTCTGGAGCTATGATCAGCGCCAAAAGGGTGAAGATGACCTCGAGGACGGGTCCAGCATTGAGTAGAGTGGTCTCGGAAGTGCAGGCACTGCTGCCCTTCTGGGATAGCGACGTCAGATGAGAGATCAGATGGTTCGTGGACTCGGTTTTACCTGACCCGCTTTCACCACTGATCACCACACATTGACTCTCCTTGATTCGTAACATACTGAAACACTGAGGGATTAAGCGGAAACGCAATCGATTACGGTATAGAATTCGATGAGGTGTGTTACGGTAACTAGGACAACTGAAGCACCCCTACAACATTTGGGTTAACCGACAGGAGACCCAGCCGCTGCGTGGCGAGAAGGCAGACGGAGTGGGCGGGTACGGGTCGCAGCGCGTGCGGGAAGTTAGGGGATTTAATTGACGTAGAAATCACTGCAATACGCGCTGCAACTGTCTGCAAGAGGTCTCCGGCTTTGCCTTTCGTGTCGCCGCGCCTCCTGTCGACAACCCGAAATTCGCGTGCACTTCCAAGCCATTAAGAACTCGCGTTTCTACGACACGATCAGGTTGATGTCAGAGCTCTTAGTATTCACCACATTTTCAAAGTGTATCCTCCCAACTCTTTACAAATTATCGTACCCTTAGTACGTCTTGAGTCGTTACTTATTTGAAGGATAATGAAGAATAGCAAGATAGTATATCGCTTTATCTTTAATGATTACCAAGTGGACGTCGCGCATATAGCGAGTGTTGAGGCTAGGGAAGCGGCCGCAGTTCCGACTCTCCGTATACACTCGCAGTATTTCGGTTGTAAATTGGAAGAATCTGAAAAAAATTAGTCACAATTGAGCCTTCAATTAGTAATAGTTTGTTCTGTCCCTGAAGTAGTTATCCTTCTATTTTATAAAGCGCTAACTTTGTGTGTCGGTTTTATGTTTGTATGTGTGTGTATGTATGTATGTATGTATGTGTGTCCGTCCGCAAAATGAAGTGAGTGAGAAGGAAGCTCATGGGATAAACAAACCGCTAACAAATCGGGTAGCTTACAGGATTTGAGATATCAATGTTTTGTAGCAGGATAGTTGTGATAACACTCTTAGGGCTATATAAACACCTGCTTAGCACACTTCCGTTCATTCCACATGGTGCTGCAGTGGCAGCTGGAGGGCAGTGGAGAGAGGAAGGGAAGGATGAGGAAGGGCAAGCGAAAAATCTACCGTCATATCATGATTGTGTCCCTTCTACTGTATGAAACACCATTGTGTTGCATACGCGTCACTTCCACGAGGTGTTGGTGTCACAGGAGGAAGGGACCATAGCGGAGGATAGAAAGCTTGCGCAGGAAAGGAAGGTCCCGGCGGTTGACGGGGGACTAATCTGGTACATTATAATTGCTGGAATATGTGAGACTTCAAAATTTTATGCAAAGGTGTCAAAATTCTTGTAGAAAAGATCATTAGCGGCAATCTTGCAAAAGCCTTCCAAGACTTTGAAAGCCTTTCTCAGTGGGCAGTGCAATACAAGTGCGATGGGCACGCCTGGATTTTCGGGTTACGGTAGGCGCGAAATGTACGTGATGACCGCAGCCCAGTGCTATGACCTAACGATAATCGATGGACTAAGCCTTTCGAAAGGAGCCTCTCCCTTCTCCAAAAGCTTGGAGCCAATCGCGATCAAATAGCGTGGAATCGGAACGCTCCAGCAGGATAATTACCATCAAAAGTAGAAAAACAACAAAGAAGCAGTGATTACCGATATCACAGCGTCTCGTTACATCGTGACCCCGCGTACATTTCGCACCTACCATAACCCGAAAATACGGGAGTGCCCATCGCGCTTGTATTGCACCCAGCGAACTTCCTTTCGACAATAAGAGAAAAACAGATGAAAATGTCGCAAATGGCGGGAGAGACGGAAAGAAGTCGAAAAATTTGAAGTATTGACTGCGTCACTGGCTTGACATGACAGTCAAAGCAACAACCCCAGATCAAACTGATGGAGCAACAGTGGTCGATAATGAAATTGTGGATGCCGAGTTGGCCGGTGAAAAGAAGCAAAGCAACCATTGACTGAAATAGCCCTTGATACAAGGACTCCTCTCTCCCTAAATGAAGGGAGGAGAGCCGTGTCGGCGATGGTGCCTGCAAATTGCTTGCATCCATGACTCCACATCCCGCACGTAGCCATTTACGCCGTAAAGCCGGCTTTTGCATGGTCATTAGGAGTTGTGACGCGAATTTTTCTGTTCCATTATGACTCACACCAACACCTGTCATTAGGCTTCTTCATAGACCATGAGCATCAACCTGCGTCACTTTCGAGCCGCGAACGGCTAACGGCATAAAACGTTATACTCCCTCGGCACTACTCTGTATCCCATCAATCGAATCTCTCTACACATCTGGGGATTGCTCTTCGGTAGTCCATCGCTTTGCCGTTGCAAAGGAACATACTCTACGAAGGAAAAGCTGCCTCCGCTTCACCCATCCTATGAAGAATCTCTCCACGCATCTTCTTATTAACTTATCACGCCATGATACATAAGAATCATGCGTAAATAAAGTCAAATTGATCTGTTCAAGAGAGAGGGTTCCCTTGTTAGAGCCAAATATCGAGTTGCGGATAATTACTAAATACGACCCCTCTCCTGCTTCTTTGAAATTTGAACTTCGAAAATTGAATTTCTGAAAAGTAGCACAAGGCTAGGATTGACCTTGCCGTGTCGGACTAGAAAAAGGAAAATCTGATCCAAATGTTTTCAGTTTAGAATCTTCTGCCGCGCCTGCTCGGCACTTCGCCATCATCGCCTCAGAGAGGTTATTTCACATCTCCACTCTCAATTTCAAAACAATCACTTCTTCAATTTCTTCCCTGCTTATTCGTGAAATCTAGTTAGCTTAACATTGAACGCAATTTCCACACATTATAGCCTCACTGCATTGCGGCGATTCGTATGGACGGCTAAAGATATTTCCGGCCAGCTCGACATCTAACAGCCTAGAAAAACTCTCAGCTGATAGGCGGCATATGACGGGGCGCCAGACGTATTGTTGATCACAGCGATTGATCCGTCGTTGTGTACGCAAATATTAGGTGGCGCAATGAATATTAGTGTTCGTATGAAGTAGACTTGAAAGTTATTCCAGTAATTTTGAACAGTTTACATTTCCGTGAAGTAAAATTAAAATTCATCCGTCCAATTTCTTCAGAGGAGGCGGAAGGGTGAAAAACTGGCGGTGAAATAATAGATAACGCACGCCGGGGATTTCTCGGGTCACTGCAAAAATTGGATTAACCTCAGTCGGCACAACCTTTCGTACAACGTGACCCACCCTTTCTTACTGGAATAAATTCCGCGCTTATTTGCAATTGAGGAGAAGAACTTTCAAGAAGTTCAGCTCACCTGAATGGATTGACAGCGACTAGAATCGGTCCAATGTAGGTGTAGATGTGGCCGCTATTAAAACGATCCCTGAGATTATCGAGCAACGTTTGTTCAGTAAGCTCGGGAAGCATACACAGGTCGGCATATTCTCGATCCTATAATAGCTACAGATATTTAAAACTACTATGCTGGACATTATGTGCTTCTCTGGAGTGCGTTTTCTTTTTGTTGCTGAGTGATGACCTTTTTTTTGATCTCTGAAAATATTGCGACCCTCTCCTCTTACAGGACCTCGATAGCCGAAATCGTCAAAACTCGAAAAATGATTCCCTTTCGCAAAAACACGACCTCTCAAACCCCCAAGTAATGACCCCATCCGAACTTTTTGAAGAGAATCAACCTCAGACGACTCCAAAAACTGCAAATGCGACCACTGTCTGACACGGTCAGACAGACGGTTGGCCCTGGTTCTCAGAGCTCCCTCTTTCTCCTTCCAAAAAAGGAAGTGCTGAA
Organism: Ostertagia ostertagi; assembly: GCA_036418205.1. NCBI lineage: Eukaryota > Metazoa > Nematoda > Chromadorea > Rhabditida > Trichostrongylidae > Ostertagia > Ostertagia ostertagi. Next base: position 23,393 of record MU870547.1, on the reverse strand, counting down.
ACATTTCTGAAGTTTCTGTAATGGCAGTACTTGAATAAAAAGGGATGGAAGGATCAACAAGTGAGGTGAGCAATTAGTCGAAAGTGTAAGCGTGAAGACGAATGCTCTATCACCAAGAAAGTCCTCCAGGTTGTGCCCCGCTTTTTCACAATTGTTTCTTGCATTATATAAGGACACATGCATGGAACAAAAGACTACGGTTCATTTTTCCCTGAGCAGCCCTCGGAACGTCAAAAAAGCGATGAAAGGTTGGTCCGTGATTCGAATCCCGCGGCGACGAAGTTTTGCATTTTAGCGCTCAGGAAAGAATTAATCACACTTTCTGCTCCATGCATTTGCCACTTTCTCAAAAGAAGGACCGTTTTTGGAAAACAGGCACGACCTGAAAGACTTCTCTGGTTAAACCAAAACGATTCAGTGAGCGGTGGCCATCCCCTTTTGCGTAAATTTTGCTGCCACCTCTGCCCTAGCCAAAGCATTTTGCTGAAACAGCTTTCCTAACTTTTTTGTCAATAAATTTTTTGTAGTAGTCGATGAATATAAGAATCATTGATGTAATAGAATAGCAGGACTCACGTGAGGTTGCTGAAGAAATCTTGACAAAAACGAATCGATCGTACTGGCAGCTTCAGCAGAACCGAATCGAGTGCATGATGAACCTGTGCGGGCTCCCTTATGCCTTAATTATGCCTTGAGTTAGGATTGAGCAGAAAATAAAGAGAACAGTAGACATTTACAAAAATGCCGATTTATGGGTGAAACTTCTCACCGTAGACAGAACTCGAACCCGCTTATTCTGGGTGAACTAGGTCAAAAGCAGGCCTTAAAGGCACTGGTCGGGGTCGAATTGCTGTGTTACTTTGTTAAAATTTAACATGAAGTGTGCTGAGGAGCGTCAGTAGAAATGAAAAAGCGCCATAGAAAACCTGAAATTCCCCCTGTGAGTTCGGCTGTGGTATGACGGTGAGATACAGCGCTGCGAGGAAAGGGAAACGAGAGATAGTGCGTCGTACAGGAGAGGTCGCAGACGCCAGGTACGGCGCGATTGATAGAGCGGCAGCGAAGGCAGCGTTTAAAGAAGGCCTTAGCGCCCTCGCCTTTGTCACAGCAGGACGACGTAGCTCGGTGAAGCGGAAAGGCCTATTTGGAGGAAGCCCCTCTGGCAAACCCCGATCCCGACCCGTGATTTAAACAACCAAAAACTGGATACTTTAATGATATGCAAGAAGCTCCGAATACGAACGGTATGTTGTTTGCAAAGTTGTTCTCCACCAGGCATTGATGACTCCAGGAATCAATTTCTTACCGGATACTCACCCAGATCTTAGCCGACGTTCCTAGATCATGCCATTTCGATGTACAACCTATCGAGAGGCAGGATAGGGCCAAATAATGTATCGTGACTACACAAACTTGGAAGTTGTAGCTATGATAAGCTTACTTATATTTTGGTCAAATTTGGGCAAATGACGTTCATATAACAGTTTTATTCAGAGCCGGAGTCTCTACTAGAGGACTTGAAAAATTGCAAGAAAAATAAGCCCTGGCGAACAACTGCTGTGTCTCGTGTACATCGATCAGTGCCTATGATTCGACACTCGACGACCCAAGCTTTAATTATAATGTATGCTGTGAGGATCAATGTTTATCTGTTGAGTTTGCCTCTTTGAGCAGCGGACGAGATGAGTCGCATGTAAGGTTGGTGCCAAAGTCCACGAGATTCGCGCGAATCGCGCGACGGATCGCGGACTCTGACACCAATCTTCATATTCGTGGAATAATAATGGAATAATATAATCCAATCATGTCAAATAGTGACAGGGCTTGGCTACCGCCAAGGAATTACCGTAGCCTATGAATCTAGAACAGCGCTAAATTTAAGCTCCTACCACTACTGTGGCGCCGAGGTCACCATTCCCGACGGTGCAGGTGTTTGCCGTGGATTCCATTCGTGGATGGCCACCGGCGCTTCTTTGTCCTTTGGCCTTTTCGACCTCTCAGCTATTTTACTTCAGAATACTGGACTTTTTCCCAACTATGACGGCGGGAGATGGCCTGGCTTCGATCCTCTTTGTTTATTTGTTTATTTGACATTCATTCGGTGTTTACTAAGTGTTTACCTTTCTTACCCTGTAAGAGCGTGCCATTTGGTGGCACATAAATAATTAAATAAATAAAATGAGAAGGGTTATATGAATTTCCGATCTTTATAGAAACCCAGTGTTTGCATACCTTCGAGGCCTGCCCGTCCGGAGTCACCATCATCTCGAAAATGTCAAAGTCCTCGGCAGATTGCCCAACCAAATCTGAACAGACCATCCTTTGTCCCACGGCTGTTGCAGAATGATATTTCCAGATGATTATAAGTTCAGGAACATAGGGCGGTATACCGTAACCCTCTCGATGTTTGATGGAGGCTTGCGACTGCGCCCTGGCGCTAATGCGGGTTACGGTATACCATCCTGTTTTCCTGAACTTATAAACTTGTGGTATTCCCTATGGGACTTACCCGTGCGTAGAGAGATCACCCGCTCGATGAGCTCCTCTGTGGTGGAGCGCTTGTGTAGGTCGATACATACGCGATCATTTTGATCTTCAGGATTAAAGCAGTGCATGTACACCTGAAAGGACTGAGTAGTACTACAGTAGTACTAGTACTTGAGTAATAGCCGAAATTATGTGTTGAGCAGGAAACCCACCGTGACCATATAGTTGTGCGCTTCATCGGGAGCTGTGATGGTGTGCGCACGCCGGGGAAAACATCCCGGCGCACCAGAAGAGATCGAATCAAACGACATCAATGGACGTGTGTGGGGGCTGGATGCTGTACATCTGATCACTTAGCAAACCGTCGCCTTGTTCTGTAGCTGCCAAAACGAGTTGCTAGCATAGAGAAGCCTTGCTTTGAACCTTCAAAGCGGCAAACTCCTGCAACTGTACGGCTGATCGAATACAAAAGCTTAAAAGCTGAGATAAGTACGCACGAATATGGAAGTCTATGGCACCAAGGCAGCGTTCAGAGTTAGCGAGCGGTTAGGCGATTAGGGGATGATTCAAAAAGAAAAGTAACCGCCTAATCGTCGTACGATCGCCAACTCCGAACTGTGCCCGATTTAAAGCGGGCCATTGCCGCCGCCTGGTTGCAAGGCGGGGCATTTCAGATGCAAGGATTTTGTTGATCATAAAGCTCTAATTTCAAGAAATATGGAAGTACTATTGGCAGTAGTCAGCGTCAGAGGTTGGGACCGTAAATGCCGATTAGGCCGACTAGGCGATGATTTAAAAACGAAATACGAATACATATTTCGCATCAGTGCATAGGCGATTTAGGCGACAGGGCGAGGAGTCAAAAGGAAGATGATTGTATTTAAATTCTGCTGCTCTCAGACACTGCGGCGGGTCGCCCTATAATTGCCTGCGCTACTCCGTCATTAATTCTCTCTTGTATTTGTACTCCCATTTTCTTGGACTAACGCCTAATCTCATTTACGCCAACTCTAAACGCTGCTTAGGAAGTTGAGCATTTTGGTGCAATAATTGTGCGGATCATGGTAACTATTATATTTGAAAAAGAAGCTTGCGAAAAGATGTGGGAAACAGCTCCCTACTGCGAAAAGGAAACTAGCGGAGTGTTACTTTTTAAGATAATAATGGAATAAAGTATTTTTCGAAATTTCAAATGCAAGACGCTTTGCAGGGAAATGCCCCACCTTAGTAACATAGACGCTGAAGACGGAGAAAAAAGACAAGTTGAGAAACGCCAGTAAAATCTGTATTGTTAACCGTCTCAGTTACAAGCAGCATAGAACTCGAATCAGTACTGAGACAAAATATCTCGAGATTTCTATAGAGTTGAACTTGGATTGAATTTACTCCTAGAAGAAACACAATTCAGCACAAACCGGACCGATTATCGTGTTCAATACAGATCAAGAAAAGATTGAGAACTCGAGACACAAAAACCTTGACTTGAAATATTTTCTAAGCTGAGCTCAATTGAAGTATAATATAAAATAATGATGTATAAAAATTTCAAACAATAATATCAAGCTCCGGAAACAAATTTATAATAAGGATAATGATGAAGTAATAGTGATCTAAATAACAAAATAGCTTGATTTAAAATCAATTAGGGCTGTAAAAACATAATTTTTATGAGCAATGAATGGCTCCTGATGATAAGTTGTTGCAGAGGAGAAGCACGCATTCAAATGCTCTACGAATTTGAACGGAAGTCGAGTATGTGGCGCACGCTATATAAGGAGATCACTGTTTATCATTTATCATCAAAATCATCACTTATCATTAAAAATGCGAAAACGTGCAGGACGCATTGTAAACTCATTTGCAATGGGTAATATGTTTTGAGATTCCTACACAATCTCTCCTTATTTTCAGCCCATTCATTCAATCTGGTTGAATGCAAGAACTACAAAGAACATATCAAGAAAATATTACCTAGCTTATCACTATCACAGTTCAAACATCTCATGGCCAATATCCTGCTGGGGTCGTATCCAATCCTCCCCCCCCCCCAAGCAAAGGAAAAGACTTTTTTTGAATTTTCTCCGTTTTTTTTAACCAGAATTGCCCTGAAAGCGGCCTAATTGAAATGTATGTACGTGCTTGGAAGTAAATTGTACTAAAAGTGGAAACTGAACCGTTGATCAATAAATTTAAAGGATCTTTTCTCACCCCAGCCTTTGGTGAGGATTGGATGCGGTCCCTGAAGTACGAAGAAGTCAAATGTTCCATGAGATGGATTGTCACGTGGTGATGGGTCCTGGGATGTTCAGTGATTTTATCGATTCCTATGGATGTTCTATGTTCGATTTACTTACTTATGTTAGTCGTGTTGCATTGTTTCTACCGTATGCCTGCCGCAGACATAACAACTACAGAGGTCGCCCAATAGAAATGAGAAGAACGACAGATATGCTTAAAACTAATATATGGCAAAGAAGAGGTGATTAACCGTTAAATTGTTCGTTTCGCCTCTATCCCAGACTGAACAACTTTCAGTCGTCAGCCCTTGAGGCACATCAGTGGGATACGGGTTGACGACCAGACAAACACAAGTAATGAAGTAATACCATAATGAGGTAAGGGAACTTATGAGAAGGGAGGTATTTGACGTCTCAACGAAAGTGTGTCACTAGGGGAGGCTTCCAAATGTCCACTAGAGCCTCTAAAATCGGACTTGTAGTAAACTGAGAGAGCTGCGAAGGGTAGTTACAAATGGGGAGAGCAAAACTGCTATGGTTTTGAACCTGCAAGGAGCTGGGGGGGAGGTCAAAGTTGCGTTGCGAAGCTACATCGGTATGATGAATTTGGTAGGACTTCCCAAGTTGAAGCGCCTACTGTAGTGGATCAGAAAAGTGTCGCCGGAACCGTTTTTCGTTGTAGCCTTGTTAACTTTCTTCCCTCTCAAGAGGAAAGATCTTAGAAGATTAGCTTGAAGCCCTTCTTTCAAATACCTAAACTCCTCATAAATTAAGTTTTAGAAAGCATTGAAAGGCTTTCTTTATTAAATATTTGAAGGGTACTGTGGAGTGAGAAAAACCAATGCACGAAAACTTTCGGCGAACACTGCAGTCAACTGTAGCTGGGGCAAAACTTCTTTTGGTCACGAGGGAACGCGAACTTGATCATTTGTTCGCATACAATTGCAGGCAGCGTTTACGTAACTGCTTTTAAACTTTCTTTGGATAAATATGATTGAAGATAAACATAATAAATAATGAAAAAAATAAAAGAATAATATAAACAAGAGGTTCAGCTGATCGATTTGCTGGTTCAGGTTGAAGTGCTATAGGAAGTCTTTCTTGATGAGATTGGTTCATTGATTTCGCGATTTATATCAGACCATGACCATAAAACTTTTGAGATCTCGCAAGTTGAGAAGTGCGGCTGATCAAAGTCACATGAGCGCAAAAACACACGGCGAAAGCTCGCAATGAGAATCGAAAAGCGATAAATTTCAAGCTTAAAAAACCAAATTGTGCTCGATTCTCGGTTTATTTATCTGTTTATTTATTTACTAGTCAATCACAGAAGATTTGGCACAGTTGTAATCAAGTATTCCACAACAAATTGATATAGCTTTAGTAGAATAAGTTAGATTACTGAGGTAAATCTCAATAAGACACCAATTGCGAAAGTGCTGATGTTAAGCTTAATTGAAACGGGTTGAGCAATTCCTTTAGAATCGCAATCTATCCACTATGGGAATTCATTTGAGGGCGCCAATGGCTCGGGTGGGACACGCAACATCGACGTCAAAATCCGCGAAACTATACCGCTTTAGACTAAGCTCTGTATAGAGCGAGAACACTCTGCTTACGGAAGCAATTCGTTTTTCGGCGACTTGGTCCCTTGCCGTTTGAGGCTTAGCCGGAGATCAATTTCTCAAGCATGCCCCCGAGCCATATTGCGCCGCTTTTATTCATTTTTTAGTTTGTCACCTGACCTTGTGCAATAGCTATAAATAAATAAATAATCAAATAAATTCACTTCGAGAAGCACTATGGATCCGAAAACTACGGAGCGGCGCCTTTTCTCACTTTGTTTATTGAAATATCGGGGAAAAACAACAATAAATAAACAAATGAGGAAACAGAGACCAATGTACTATGAACCAATCGGCCCATGAGGATTCTATCGATGCAGATGGAATTTGAAGAGTTGCGAACTAATCGATAAATATGTGTGATAATCAGCAAAAACAAGGAGCTCGAAGATGAAAGAATGCCAGGCACCTCTGGAAACTGAGGATCCAATTTTGACGCACAAAGTGAAGAGATTTAATTAGCTTGAATTACTTCCATAGACAATCAGCATTTTTTTCTGACAAAACAAAGCAGAGTAAACAAAGGTAAATAGGTAAACAAAACAAGAAACGAGCGAAAAGTTTGGCTGGTGGCTGAAGAGCTGAAAAAATAGCCCAGAAAATGTGATGAATGCTTGCATTTCGATGAGAGTAGATCCGCGTGGGATCGGCGGCGATAGTACTCTTCCTCCTCCCGAGGACCGAGAGGAATCCAGTCATCGAAGACAAATAATCATTGATTGTGTGGGTACGTTCTAGCCCAAATTATTGCACGAGAACGAGGTGAGGGGGCAAAGAAATTGTGAACACGAGAAAGTTTATCACTGGTAAAGAGGAAGAGTGAGGAAGGGAAGGTGTGATGAACGTAGGGGGATGCCCCTAGGGATGAGGATGACCGGCTGCCGATGAACGTGGGCGGTGCGTGAAGCCAGTAGCGCGATGAGCAGACGGATTTATGGGATTCGGAGTGGGGAGAAATTTGGGTGATCCGATAGATCAATAAGCGGGATAGAAAAAAGGCAGAGAGGGAGAGAGGAGGGAGGGGCTCATAGAAGCGGCTGCTCACAACAAACGGCGACAAAGACACCGGCACAGCGGGGAGAGCGCGGAGAAGTGCACCGCGGCGATTGTGGAAAGCTGGCCACTCAGGAAACACTGAGAAGTTCCCCCCACTCAAAACTTCAATTCGATCGTTGAAGTGGGGAAAATCACCCGGGACTATCGGCAATAATAAGCGGTTATCGAATCTCTGGACAAAGCTGAAGAATTCGGCCGAGTTTCTTTTGCCACTAGCAACCGCTGCTGTAAATCTCGCTGACGTAGGCTGAGGCCCCGGATAACGAAACCTTGGCAAGAACAGCAACAGGGCGAGACAGGCTGGCATTAAGGGGGGGGGGGAGGTACTGCTGCAAGGTGTCAGTCAGCAGGCCTTCCGGTACTGATAGCGCTGACAGCGGCGATTAATAAGTGCTGCATCGACACGGCGGCAAGTGTCATCGATCACCTACACACTGACAACACAAAAATCCAGATAACAGCACTCGGTAATCCGTCGCTGATTCCCTCGCAAAAACTTGCCGTGGCGCTCATGTCGTTGGGGGGGGGGGAAGATATATTCGCGTAGATAAGCCATTCAGAGTACCTAGGACTAAGCTTGGAGAGGGGAAGGGATTCTGGATTCTGGAAAAGCACATAAGCGATTTTTTGGCGTTCCTCCACTCTTTGGCGTGCCCCCACCCAGTGTCACCTACAGCGGTATTTGAATGCCTTGGTTCGACATCTCACCGCCGCCCCTTCCCCCCCCCTCACACCCTCCACACGCGAAGGACAGAGCGCCCTGCCCGTCGAGTCAATGCGGAAGGGACTCCATACTTTTTGCTCTTTAGGCAGAACAATCTGGCCCGTAGTCTTTAGTGGCGGCGTATACTGCCTGTGTCGCTTTGGCTTCTCATCAATACCAACCGTCGCGTTCACATTTTCCGAAAATTTTGCGGGCCTTCCTTCAGAGGGGGGGGGGCTTGATTTGACTTCCACCACCAACACCATCAGTCTCAGTAGGCTTCCCCGATCCCCCTCCCGTAAACCTTCTGCCACCCTCACATCATGACTGTTCTCTATGGTATTTTGATTCGAAGGTCCAGTGCAATCCCGTGTTTTCGTAAGAACTTATATCTTATGTTGTAGGCTTCTTTCATGAAATTTTCGCCAAATTCGTCAAAAACCCGTCAAAAATCCCTTTCCCATAACCACGGCCCCTTCAACTTCCTACTACCCTTCATTCGTTACTTTTTCCCCATGAGCTATATTATTGACTCCACACCCCACACATCTACCCTACCCAGAATAGGCGTCAACCGGCGCGGTTGGAGACAATTCGAAAATGCAAATTTACGAACCCCCTCCCCCTTGCCTTAGAGGGCGCCCCTCACGATTACGACACCCTGAGGGTTAACCCTTTATCATCCATCCTCCATCACCCTGCCTCCCATCGCCACTCATGAGGAGGGTGGGGAGACAGTCCCAGACCCTCGCCGTTTACATGCAAAAAACATTTCTATCCCTTACTGATAACATTGACGCACCCGCCAAAACGACCCCCACCCCCTCATGGCGACTTGGACTGTTGACCCCAACGGACGGTCCACCCTGCCCCCGAACTTCTCAAAATCACAAATGGGACCCCCTCGTTTGAATTGTGAGAACGGACCGATGACACCGCTTGCGATTTCAACGTCGGAAAAATGGTTTTCAACGGATTTTCTAATTTTGGTGGGAAAAGAAGGACAAATACAGTGGCTTTTGTGGGCGGAAGGCGGGGGTACTGAGTAGTTTCGCAGCGCATTGTCACATTCATTAAGGTAGCTACAAACTGAGCCACCGAATTGCCAGATGTTCCTTAATGATTTCTCAAATATCGTCAGCCACTGTGCTCGATCTAAGAAACAAGTATATTCTCGCAGAACATCGCTCCACAAAAAGTGTTCAGTGATGTTTGTTCTCCTCCACTGAAAACACGTGGTACGATAAATTTCATCAAAGCCATGTGCTCCTTTCATCTCCCGGCTTTAAAAAAAACCTGGTGACCAAAACGCTACACCACCAAACACGGATGTCTGCATGCGACTACCTTGCCAGCGTTTCTACACGGAAGACTACAGACTCGCAGGGCTGCAGATATTGCATTACAAGAGGCGGCAGTTACGGTAGCCGCCCTAAAGTCCGAAATCATGCGAATAGGCAAATTGGTTTCTGCGGCTTTTATTGATCGAGCAAAGTCCGCATGATCTTCGAAGGAGAAAAGCTTTGAATTCAGCGTGTCAAGCTCTACAAGATGTTCTTCTGAAGTCGTGAGAAACTCTGCTCAAGAATGCGCCATGCACTCGGGTTTTATATCGGGAACGGAATGTAGACGCCGTGCATACATTGCCAATTATGCGAGCTAACCAACCAGCCGGGAAAGAGCTATCCAAAACAGCTCAGAATATGCAGCAAAAAACAAACTTAATAAATCCCGTGCATTCTCATAGAATATAGATTACGACAGCAATTGGTTGGGTAAAGGGGTGACCTTCAAACCATTAACATTTTCGCCGGCATGACTCTGAGTTCGACTATTTAGCGCTTCTCATATGCACCGCAAAACTTCAGAGAGAGGAATTTATCGATTCCCAAGGAAAAAAAAATTCAAGTGAGATACAACACTTCTGTGGCTGTTAACAAAAATAATGAGGGGGAATAGAAAAAGCAAAAAGCGCCATAGAAACACTAAAATTTCCCTTGTGAGGTCAAGCGTGGTATGACGGAGAGACACAGCAGTGCGAGGAGAGGTGAAAACGCGAGAGAGCACGTCGTACGCGAGAGGGCGCAGACGCCACGTATGCCGCGATTGATAAGACATCGGCAGCAGTCGCGCAGACAAGGCCACAGTCTTCGCCCAGACCGCGCACCTTCGAGTCGCGATACTTCGCGACTCTTTCGCCTCGCGCGACCCAACCTTCTCACGCAAGGAAGTATTCGCCGTGACACCGAAGCCCACCCCGCGTATAACAGCCTTCAGCCAAAGGAGAATGTCCTGACATCTCACAAGGAAAGTGAATGAACGAGTACTTATGCGATCCTTATAAATCCATTTGAAGAAAGCTAGAGAGTCGACCGATCACTGCACTCCCACCATGGTGGCTACGTATGGTGAGCTCTAATTGAAAGGACATGACAACTGCACGTACGCACCATGGTGGGAGTGCTGGAAGGATCGTATTATTCTATCGACATTTGGTTGATTTCACCTCGGTTTTTTTTGTTATGCGAGTGGAGCGATAATTATTATCGCAACCAACCCCTCCAGCAAAATTGAATTTTTCGAAGTTCAGAGTACGTTGTTTACGGTAGAGGTGGAAGCCGTGTAGTGGCAATGGCCGCTGCGTATACACGACGCGCGGCACGGAGATCAAATCTCGGCTCGTGCGTAATCTGAGCCAACCAAGCCTTCCATCTCTCCGGGGTCGGTTAGTTGGTACCAGGCTCGCCCAGATAAAAACACTGACTGTATGTCGGGTCGCCATCGCAAGCCATTGTAGAGATCCAAGAGGCATTCAAAATCCCACTGGGATCCTGAATGAAGGAGAATGCGTAGACGTATCCAAACGCGAGATCAACACTAAGGGGTTTATGCTTTGCTAATTACATACATGTGTTATTATAGCTGCCTGATAAATAATTCATTAAAGTCGAAACCTTGGGTAGAGTTGTACTTTTGGAATAAGCTGACTCTCATCGTCATGACGTCAGCCGAGAAAATGTGTGCCAGGGAAAAAGTTCCCTTTACGAGCTCCGTAAATCATAGGCTTTTCTTCACAGCGTTGTTATGAAGATGGCATCCGTAGAGCGTTGAAAAAGCCACAGAAGCCGCGGGAAATTTAGTGCTAGTCTGGAAGAACTTTATTACGTCATATCCCGAGGAGCCTTACCGTACTCTATCATCACAAGAAAGTGTGTAGGAGCTGCCAAGAGCGTGCATCTGAGAAGAAAAAGCTAAAGGAAAGCGGCCAGATAACCCTCTCTTCTCCGTTGGATTCATTGATCTCACGCCAGCATCAGCGTGAATGCTCTATTCAACTACTTTGCTTAAAAAGCTATAGGGCGACGGCGGGCGACCAACAGCTAGAGTGGCCAGCCTGCGGCGTGGACGGCTACGAAGGGAAATACAAAGCCCGGGAAGGGCCTTTTGAGTTGCTCCTTCCACGCAAAACCAGACTCCTCCCGCTCTCTTGAAGGATCTGCCTCTCAGAATGCAGGGCTTCCCCTTCATCGAGCATCAGTTTCATTGCACCAGTCCTTTAAAGAAGGATCTTTGATAAGGATGAAGGTCGAAGAAGGGGAAACTTACCTAGTAAAAGTCAGGCGGACCTCCTAAGAGTGCGGATCGACCCGCAATCCGCATCGAACGATATACGCCCGGCGATCTAGCATGGCCTTCTCGCGAGGTAAGCAAACCAGCCCTTTTGGCGTTTCGGCTGGGACCGTATGCTGAATGTTGGGGAGGGGATGGGGTCCCCAACGGTCGACGGTTTACTTCAACTCGGTTGGTACGATAGGAGAGTACTGACGCAAGTGTGCAGCTGGTCCAGCAGCTCCGCCAGAAGGGCTGGTTTGCTCACCCCAGGACTAAGCCTTGGAGAGGGGACGGACCCGTCCTCTCTTTAAGGCTTAGTTCTGAGGTAAGCACCAAATTGTGGCGGTTCTAAGGACCGAGTTGAAGTGGTCCGTCCACCGTCGGGGACTCCATCCCCTCCCCAACATTCAGCATACGGTCCCAGCCGAAGCGCCAAAAGGGCTGGTTTGCTTACGTCCTTCATTTGGCGCGCTGTTGGCCCGGTAACGCCTCCCTTTCGCTGTCTGGCCCTCTAGCCGACAAAAGGAGAGAGCGGTATCGTTGAAGAGGCAGCAGCGATGAAAGTCGCATCAATGCGCAAATCAACGGGCAAGGAAGGGGTCCCATTTTTCGGGTTCTAGGCCATTTTCTCGTTTTTTCTTCTTTCGTGCACACTGACCATCTCTAACTTAATTTCCAATGGGCTGTCTTTTCGTCGTAAACATAATGGACAAGGGTTTGGTGATCATCTTATACAGTATTTGATGGCCACCACTTCATAACCACTCCGAAAAGTTGTTCAGGACGTGACAGGTGGCGATATTCAAGAGGATTTTTGCATGTCATTCAGACAGGTGCATGGAATCCAAGAATAGGATTTATGGCAGGCGTCCCCTTATGCCAAAGTTGAGGCGTGCGAGGGCAATCTGCTGTTCCTTGAGGCCTCCTTACAAGTACATAATATAGGCAAAACTTCATTCCGGGTAAAATTCCACGAAATTTTATTGTGCAGTTCGAGAAAACCGTTTGCTCTGCAAGTAGCCGATACCAGAAATCTCATACAGTACTCTAAGTTTGTAGGAATTCCACTTGCTTGATATTTTTTCTACTCTTTTTGGCATTGTGAGGGTCACACGTAAGAAAAATGAGCTTTTCTTGGTTTCTTCTTTCATTCATTGTTTCCTGCGCAAGCATGAACCATTTTGTAAATTTGCTCTTTTGACAGACAAGAAGGTGGTTAAGGACCTGGAGAGTTCCAAAATGGTTCTCTGACGCAGTCGAGCCAGTCTGAATGAATTGCTTGTTACGGTAATTTGGTTGCCGCGTATCTTGTGCAACTGCGTATCTCATCGTCGATTTGAGTGATTCCACTTTCCATTTCAATTCTTTAGTACTTTTAATAGGTTTATCGCCTTTAATGGTGCTCTTTCAGCATTTGAAAATATTGCGGATCTTTGTATTCCATCTATAGTGGCAGTACTCTGTTCAGTTTGAGCTCTTTCATCAGCTGAAGATGTCCGTATTGGCTGGGAAGTCATACCACCATAAATTCCGCTAATCCCTTCCTGTGCTTGTATCACAAATTGCCAAAGAAATTGACAAATTCTTCTTTTATGCTAGAAACACTTCTTAGTTCCTCATCTCATCCAGTATGGGGGCATGTGGTGTGACAGTTCTTGCCGGCTACAGAAATTCCAATTTTTGCAAGGGGAGGGAACCCCCGGGGTGCGTGAACCATTTCGCTTGAAGCTTTTACACCCACCCCGGAGCTTCCCTCCCTGAAAAAAGTGGATTACTTCATGCAATATGAACTGTCGCACCACATGCCCCCCCCTTACTGGATGAGACCGCATTTCTTTTTCCACAGTGGATATTGCATGTATATATACAAACATCCCTTTCACAAGTTTAATGACACCTCTTGCCGATTACTGAGCTATTCTTGATTGAGAAAAGCTCTAATGTTGAGTCGTACACTTCTTAAGTATGTATGCCTAGAGTGGAAGCTCTGTTTGATAAGAACTTCTCTCGCTCCTCAATCCGCCCGAGTTATCTTTCTGACATAGTCAGAGCTGAAAGGCAGAGCCTGATTTTTTTGAGCCCGCATGCCAGTCTTTCACAAGGTGTTAATGATACCTTTTGCATATTACTGATCTTTTCTTGATTGAGAAAGCTCTTGTTGAGTGCACACTTCCTGAAGATGCTTAGAATGAAGGTTTTTTTCATGAGAACTTCTCTCACTCCTCAATTCATGCGAGTTATCTTTTGGAAATGGTCGGATGAGAGTAGAGAACTCGCCGGACTTTATGCAAGCCCGCTGCAGTCGGTGCTTTGAACCACACAGTACTTACAATATATCGATGTTATTGGATCTCAGCAATGGTTTGTCCTGGTATCGAAATTGTTTTCATTTAATCTCATTTGCAGAGTACAATGTTGGTGAAAGTCAGTGTTGGATCGAAGTCTTTCCCTATAGAAATAGGGAAAGAAGAAGGCTCAATTTCTACGCTAGGGGAGTTCAAAACACATGTTGCTAAAGAAGCCAATATAGAATCTTCCTGTATGAAAATTATTCATAGAGGTAGGAGTCAATATCACTTTGTGTTTCGCCTTTCAAATCTCTCATGCATTCGAGTTCTAAATAGGCATTCTAGGCGAGTCAGTTATTTTCAAATATACGATATTTTCTGTTATCGCAAATTACAGAACATTCTGTGAAGCTTCTGTCTAGGACACTGAATTAGTTGCTTGAGCTTTTCCAAAATTCCATGGTGGCGGGAAACGGACAAAACAATTAATCACGCAGAACATGTGCAAGACACTTGAAGGCGCATCCACAATGGCAGTTAAAGCAAAAACCCCGGATCAAATCGGTGGATAACAGAGGTCGATAATGAAATTGTGGATGCCGAAGTGTTTGAAAATGACAAGTATTTCGTTTCCTCCTCCATGAAATAAGAAAGGGGCAGGGCCGGACGAGTTATACGAATTTGCTTGCTCCATCGCTTCAGCAACCCGCGCGTATTTGAATTTGCCTTTACGTCGTAATCCACGTCGCGTGTTATAGGATGTGCGCGAGATATCTCGTCCAAAAGTTCACATTAGTCACCATCAGAGCACTGCCGCTGCCGAAAGGCCGAAAATGACGCGGGGACTGACCCTACCGATGTGCCTCCTTGCGATCATCAACACACCCTTGATGCTTCGTAGTATCTATTGCATAGTTACTCACGACCTTGTCTTCTCTATCGCTGATCGTTTTATTCCTTTTTTCCAGTGAAAAACTATTACTGGTGATGATGATCTCTCTCTACTAGATATGAATTTCAAAGATAATGACAAAATATTGATTATGGGTAAGGTATCGTCGTCGTTAAAGGTTAGTCAATCAGCCTTAGTTTTCCGAATTCATGCCGTGGTAGTCTTTTAATGCTTCGGACGTTGCTATACCCATTTCATCCACCGTCCTGCTACAGGCGCTACTCGCTTTCGAGTAACCGAAACCATACTGCTCTCGAATTGAGAAGTGAGCATTTCCAGGACGATCCGGGCTTCTCGGCTCTTGTGGCTTACGAAAAAGCGAATTTGGTGGGACTTCAAAAGCAGCACGAGCAAATAGAAAGCGATCTCAGTGCGATGGAGTTAAATTTTCTTGACGGTAATACATTATGTACTTGAACGTTTAAGGAAGAGATTGTGTGGTGGAATACATATCTTCACACGAGGTATCATTGTGGTTTTCGCGATTGTTCAAAACACATACCCCCTGTGCTCGCTAAAGGCGGTGATCACGGTGGCGGGCAGGCGCAGTTTGGATGACGTCACTGAACGTCCTCGATGGACTAGATCCTTCAGTGCAGTGGGAAGAGTGGTCTGGCTGGGACCGCCTCATAATGCTCGTCCAAAACCACAAGCTATTCGGCACCGATCGCTGCTTTAAGCAAGGGATAGTTTCACGACGCGAAAACCCGCCAGATCGGTGCTTATAACTCCCTTTCTAACACCCTCTAATGTTATGAGTTCGAATTTTCCTGTAGAGCATGTTATTCTTTTACTCGGTGAGGAAATTTGTTGAAATTTCCGTTTACCTTAGTGAGGGTTCCATTTCATTCTTTTTTTTTTTTTTTCTTACAAAATGCTTGCATGTCTAATATTCTAATTGGACCTGAGACAGATAGCCATAATTTTTCAAACTTGAAGTTTGACTCAGTCTGTTGTTCTAAAAACTCGCAGGTACAAACTTCACGTTTCTGTCCTTATCGGATCGGGTCAAACGGTTCCCCTCGAATTCTCTTCATTGGCGATAATTACAGACAAATATTCCGAAATATTTTAAAAAAATACAAGCATTTAAGACAACCTCACTCCCCGTTAAGTGCAGAAATCATTGGAAATGGTCAAGAGAATGGAAAAGAGATTGGCACACTTCACCGAAGCATCGATGAAGCACCTTGAGGCATTGGATGGTTTAAGCATCGTTTGGAGAGCTAACGAGCGAGGCACAGGTAATCCGAAAAAAAAACTTCATTTTGTTTCTGCATATCTCAGAAGTAATAGCTTGCGAAGAACTTACGCTTTCCCTTACAAAGCTTGTCTTACAAGGAAGGTCTTTCAGCGGCAAGGTTCTACGCTTTTGGAAACGTTCATTGCTTTTGTAGGGCGCATGAGTTGACATAAACCACGCTTTTCCGTTTTCGTTGAACGGTTTTAGTAGTACCAAAAAAGTGGTGAATAATACTCTTAGTGGTTCAATCCCCCGCGGCGACCTAAATTTTGCAATCAAGGTTAGCTTCAAAATGGTCCTGACGATGAATTTGACATCTGATTTTGATATTTAGCGCGATTTGGCACCAAACCGTAGGCGCCAACCCAAATGCAAAATTTAGTCGCCACGGGGGATCGAACCATTAACAGTACCTTATGCTTCTTTTTTTGTACTGCTATAACCGTTCAGCGAAAAGAAAATGATGGTTTTGTGTTCCCTACATGCTTCCCTACAATATGCAAAAACCGTTTGAAAGAGCGCGGCTTGCCCTGAAAGACCCCCTTGTTAGGGCTCTCACCTTTCTCCTTGGGAATTGAAGCCAAACCAGGTTCCGTTCTCTAATCGTCTGTGCTGTGGCCATACACGGCAGCACCATTGAGAAAATTCACAGTAAAGTCCGTTAAGTAAACGTTAAGCAGAAGTGGTGGGGTCGCCCGCTCAATGAACCAACAAGAAGGAAAGGCGGTCCACTTATCGCGGTATTCTGGAACGTTTTCCAGGTTTTACACTTCACCCTTCCTGCACCAGCTGACCACCTCTACTCTAATTTCCAATGATCCGCTTTTTCATCGTAAACTCCGCCTTTGAATGGGCCTTCTCCATTCGACGGGAGAGCCCCATAGCGAGCACTGTCTTAGAAATTTTAATATTTTCAATTTGTAGGCAGTACGAAACCGTGAGAAAAGGAAGAGCTTAATTGATGGAATCAACACGCTGCTAAATGGAAATGACAAGCATGTTCGACGATTAGAAGAGTACAAAAAGAAGCTCCTCGGGGAAATTATTGAATGAATCGTTTGACTTGTATGCCCTAGTCCTTCATGTGAGGAGGAACATGTAATAAATTTCTACTGTCTTTTTTCATATACTATCACATACTTTTCGCTACATCAACATAGTGTTTTCTTCTCGAGCGGTCCAACTTGGGTACCCGACAGGAGGCCCGTCGCGCGGCAAGAAGGCAGAGTCAGCGGACGAGTCGCAGCGCGTGATGTGCGATGTAGGACGTACAATGGTACATTCTATTTAACTTGACGCAAAATCATACAGTACGCGCTGCGACTCGTCCGCTGACTCTGCCTTGTTGACGGGCCTCCTGTCTGCTACCCGTCCAACTTACCAGACAAGAAGTAACACTGCACATGGTAATGCAATGTAGTCAGGCTCCGAAGGCGAGTGTTAGACTTCAGTGATCCGTAAAAATGGCACTTTTTTAGTTGAGGTCTCGGCGAACTTCACTCACACGCGATCCTGGCCTAGAAAGTCACAAATGCTAAGCTCACACGTGACTGCAATCCAAAGTTTTTTCAAACGTACGGAAATTGAGATGTTGGGTTTATATCCTGAAATATCCAGTTCTGAGAATTCCGAACTAATAGGCTGACTGTATTCGAGTGGAACATAATTTTCTATGTGTGCAAGTATTGCAACTAGTGGAGTACCGCAGCTGTCATGCCTGTGCCAGCAGCTAAGGCGCTGAATCGTGCCACCCTGAAAATCACTACGTCGCTGCATTTGACAAGAAAACGGTGACCCTTTACGCGAGTTGGCGCCACAAAGAACCGACGCCAAGGTTCCGCACATTGAGGTATAATACTGGGCAGCGAGGTGGCCGAAGCATTTTTTTCTGGGCCCATTCAGCCTGTTGTATCCTTTCATTGCAGGTATGCTCAATCCAGCTTAACACTGTTATGTCCACTAAATTTTGAGATCTGTCGTTGAGGGATCAAACAAGCTTTTGCCTGTAGATTCACCCATTTCAGAGGGCGTCTTGACCAGAGGAAGTGAGGTCGCACTTTACCCTAACCGGACAGTTGCTCCTCAGTATTGTCCGCATCTTCTGGTTTCTGGATCCCCTGAAAGTAAAACACGTTCCTCTGCAGCGATCCCTGCCATCTTTCCATCTT
This sequence comes from Ostertagia ostertagi, assembly GCA_036418205.1. Taxonomy (NCBI): domain Eukaryota; kingdom Metazoa; phylum Nematoda; class Chromadorea; order Rhabditida; family Trichostrongylidae; genus Ostertagia; species Ostertagia ostertagi. The sequence goes on along the minus strand of MU870547.1, from coordinate 5,022 downwards.
TACGGGTAAATCTTCAAAGCGATGGTGACCCTCGTGTCAAACTGCATCAAGCCGGAGTTCTTTTCAGGTTTTCGATAGCTTAGTCACGGAATAAAATCCGGTATTCAGACGCAAGAGAGCCAGCCGTGTGTGTGTCGGCCAGTTAATTGCAGACGTCCGCTACGACGCCGAATAGACACTTTCGCAATTCCTGTTCGGACTGCGTGTGTAGAGGAAGACCCCGCGTTCATATGAGCATCCTAAAGAACAGGATTTTCTGTGAATTGACAGCTTAATCTTAGAATCTGGAGAATACAAGCCATCTACCTCTATCGGAGACGAGGACAGCATTTAGTGCAAGGACCCCAACCACAAGTTACGACGGCCAAGAGAAAAGAAAAGAACAAGCCACCCTTTTCTTGGATCTCGTCACTTCTGGTGTGTAGTCTGCACACGGGGCTCTTCTCGTTTTCCGAAGTAGAGGGTACTTTGCTTGTTAACATCACAACACAGCTGCGAATTTGATCGGGCTCGCTCCTTATTAGAGGGAAAAGTGGGAGAACAAGTTTCCGAGCACAATGTTATTAGAGAACCGGACACGGGCTTCAGAGGGGCCAAGAAAGTTACAGAAAGAGATTTACATGTTTCAAAAATAAATGCACAACATTTTATTCTATCACCATTATTGACTGAACAGTCGCTTGGATGCAATGGACCATGGAAAGAACTAGCGTGCACATAGATTAATCTGATTAAAAATCTACATTTCTGAAGATTACTTACGATAAGGCATTCAGACGGAACCAGATGCACCGAGGATATCCATATCATGTTGGGAAAACAAAGTTGTGACTGGAATTTTCAACCTACGGATCAATGACCGGCTCGAAAAAAATTGGATTGTGGCATAAAAAAGACTCTGGCTCTTTGCCAAAGTAATATTAAATTCTTATAAATAAAGAAAGGACAGAAACGGATCTGTGGAAGTAGTTCAAAAGAAACTGAACTTCAGCTAATAGGTTCAGACTACATATGAGATAAAATGCAGAGGTGATGCTTACAAACAGCCAAAACTTGAATAAGTCGCTAATTTTCTTGTTGATGGAATGGTACTGACTCCAAAAGTGCAAGGCACATCTCGACAAGTTCTATAATTTACAAAACCGACCACCTACTTCCACACATCTTCACTCTGAATACAACAGAAACCTAGGGATTCAAAATACAACCTCCTTATTGTACAACAGCAGCTTCCTTAGACTAGAAGACGATTCTAATTCAAATCGACAGGAACAGGGTGATCAGGAACCAGCGACGTGAAGAATGACGTGACGAACGAGTAACATGTAGCGAAGAATACTTGAAGAGTACTCGGAGGTGTCGGCGCAACGAAACCCGTCTGAGCCTGTAAGGTAGAGTATTTCACCTCAAGGTAAAAATTCATATAGGCCTGAAAACGCACGTTTTCTGCTGTGTCGTGGGACTGTTCCCCTGTGTTGTTGTTATTAACATTCGGCTCAACTGGCTCTGCCATACGAGCTTGCCTTTGATGATTTCTCCTCAGTTGAATGAAGAAAATAAATAGGGCGATGGTTACCACAGCAAGGAAGCGTTCAAGGGAAGAGTAAAGCAATACCGCCTGCAAAAAAGCACCATACTGAAGCGAAAAACATCGATATTCGATGATAAAAATCAAACAGCCACGAAATATTTCAAGTGCTGCAACAAAAAATGGTATTTGAGGGCATACCGAGAGGAAGAGAAGCACTCGGAAAACTTTGTACACAATGTCCAAAACGTCACGTCCACCTCCTGGAACGGCGGCAACATTGGGTTCACCCGGAATCTGAAATTTGAATGCCTTTGAAATGACGTGTGAATTCTCATTCTTTATAATAATGACTCTTTATGCGAGAGTAAAATATGTATACCACTCTCTCTAACACCTACATCACCCTCATGTTTAATTTGAACCCGCTTTCTTATTTTTGATTCTATTAAAAACTTCCGAAACACATTCTTTATACCCTTTCTTTCTCCATCACCCCAAGTTTCCTATTTCTCTTCCGTCTATCTTGATTCCTTTAGGCTTCGCTTCCCAACTGATGAAAGCACGACTACAAAACCAGCCATGATTCGAAAAAAAAAACCACGAATCAAAATCTTGTAACAAAATGTTTTGACTAACTCACTACTTCTTCCTTAGTTAATATAGATGTCTCGACAAGTGTTAAGAAAGAAAGGTGACCAAGCAAGAAGAACTTCCTGTTACCTGTTCAGCTGCAGCAGCCTACATTAACGTCATCCTGAGGAGGAGCTGCAGCGTGGGCTTGTCCACCCTGATTTGCAACCTGTGCAACATTGATATGCATGGCATGTGCGGCGGACTCACTAGCGCCCATTCCTTGAGCAAAGAGTGCGCCATATCCCATGTGACCCATCATGAAGTTATGATAACCTTGCCACCTAAATTTAAACATGAATGTCGACTGATGAAGTGAATTATTAAAATTTTAGAACATACTGGTTCATGTAAGCGGCATAGTAACCAGAGTACTGTTGCAGTCGTGCTATTTGTTCAGGGCTAGGACCAGTTGACCCATAATAACGTTGGTACCACTCGTAATAGTTTGTCGTCCAGTCTGGGACAGAAGCTATAGAAGGCTGTGCAGAGGTGGCCGCTACATTCGAGGGATTCCTAAAACGCACAACTTGATCATCTTTACGGACTCACAAGAATTAAGATACTGGAAAACTTGCAACCCATCGATTATATTTAGCATTGAATGTTTTAATAACGATATAATAATATTTGATTATATAACTAGCTAAGTACCTGGACTTGGGTCATGCAAAATTGGATACCATAAACTTTCCTTCTATTCATACAAACCGCTAACTTGGTGTGTCGGTTTGTATGTCTGTATGTATGTCTGTCTGTCCGTCCGCAAAATGAAGTGAGTGATAAGGCAGCTAATGGAATAAACAACCGCTAACAAATCTGGGTAGCTCACAGGACTTGAGATATCAATGTTTTGCAATGGCATGATTGTGATAACACTCCAAGGGCTATATAAACACCTACTTAGCACACTTCCGGTCATTCCACATGGTGCTGCAGTGGCAGCCAAGAGCAGTAGAGGGTAGAGAGATGAGCAAAACCCTTTCTCAAGGTCCTGGCGGTTGAGGGGGGGGGACCAATCTGGTCTTAATGTATTACACGTAATTGGACGACACTAATGCCATTTTGACAGAAAGTACTTTCCGTTATGTATGCAGCTGTCGCAGACCCGTGTAATAGAGGCTATCATCGCGATGAATAACACGCTCGCGTGACTGAACACTGTAGAGGGAAGTGCAGCTGTGACTGCGATTGGTTATGTGAAATGTATTAGCGATCAATGAGTGCCGCTTACACAAGGCTGCATTCACAGTGACGTGGCAACTGCACAAGCAGTGCTGGCGTGTCACACGCAGTCGCACGTGAAACGAAGCCAAGGTTAAGAAGGGTGGCCTGGAACTCAGTTTCAGCAGCTCTCCGCCTGCTTTATACTCAACTTCCCTTGACAGATTTTTTTTTTGATAAATTTCAAGGATCTCTGCCAAAAGAAAAAAATGTTCCCAGACAGCGGGCAGAAATGCGCTCGTTTGAGACCCTCAACCTCAGAACGCAGACGGAACTTGGAAAGTTAGACGTAGAACAGAAACAAAAATAGTGATAAAAGCAGAAATCAATACAACCCCCATACAATCATTGTGACAACAATAATAGTAAGAACATCATTATGATTACTGCGATAAGGACTCACGATTGACCAGACGCATTTGGAATCTGACGGTGCCGCAACTCAGGAGGACTAGACTGTGGCAAAGGACAAACGAGGTGAAGTACTTGTGGCCCATCATACACTTTTCTGTAATAATACCAAATCCTTCTTCAGTAGAGCGCGACCTCGTCTCGCATAGATGCTTTTCAGCTACATACTGAACCTAAAGGAAAACTGAACATATGAACGCACTTTTGATCCATAATATCTTTTATAACCATGTCATCCGTCAAGCAAGCGCCAGAGAAAATGAGCCGCTGTGAAGTTACCGCCTGAAAGATTGATGAAATGTTACAGTATAGCATAGACCTCATGACGAAATTTCAAAATCTTGAATTGTTCTATCTTCTGAGCCCTATTTTTGCTGCCGAATCTATGCTGTGGCCAGTGCCAAAACCAAAATGGGCTAGACCATGACATTTGAGCTCTCTTATCAGATGAAATTTGAGCGTAAAATTGAGCCAAAGACGAGGCGAATTTGAGCCAAAGACGCAGCTATGGTTTTCATTGCCCGATCACAAAACCGATCGTGGAGCAGATACTTAATAACCAAGTGATCGCACGATCAGACGGTCGATATGTATCTAACCAAAACTCCACTGTGCGATCGGACGATCGCAAATCATAACTGCGGCCTACCTCGCGTTTTGGGAGAAGCCGGAATCTCTTCCCATTTCCGCCCCCTACGGTCCACTTCACATCTCTACTCTCATTTTCAGGTACAATTGAAGATAGCTACATAACCGTACGTGGGATTTGCCTTCGGTGTTCTCAATCAAATTTTGGCGATATATTAACAAGAATGGGATATTCAATGCACTATAATATGCCGTCTTCAGAAGCCTAGACTTCTGCAGAGGTAGGTAGCTCCAAGATGTGTGAACCAATTCGTAACTGCTTCTCCACCCAAACTTCCCCCTGCAAACTCGAGCTTCCCCTGCTTGCTAAGAGTTGAAACTGTGAAGGAAAACTGGCGGCACGAAGTTTCCACCATGTCCCCCGCCCTCCTCTGTCAATGTAGCATCTAAATTCTGAAGTCTCACATAACTGTAGTCAGTCAAGAGAATCAAATACCTATCCAATTATAGAACCACGGGTAAAGTTTGAGTGTTAATAGTGTTAATTTTGCACGTCACGCAATGCGTGTATGTGATGGACTCTTCTAATCGAAAGCTGTAGCGGCGCTATCGCAAGATACGGGAGCAACGTTGTGGCA
>MU870546.1:5926-28867 GCA_036418205.1 Ostertagia ostertagi | reverse complement strand
AATATACAGGGGGCCAAAAAAAGAGACATTTTGCCTATGTCGGACTTCGGCCCTTTTTTCTTCGCAGAGATTGCCGGCGTTGACGGGAGTTCCCTCAGCAGAGTATTCCCTAAGTGTCCCTCTATAAGTGAACGCAGGCCCTCCTTCACTGCCCTCACCGTCTTCAGAATATGACGTCATCTGTCACCGTCGTCAGGCTCAAGGAGGTCTACTGTAAGTGCTTCAGCCTGAAGCTCTTACGCAATTTCGTGAATCGATTTAATGTTGGATACTTTTCTAGAGGCGTTAGCTCCCACTATACAAATCCCCTCGAAACGAGCTTTCCAGTAAAGGTCGTTATGGTACAGAATCCTTCGAAGACCCCATTGAGCTCGACCAGTGCACCATGTTTCCAGGGCAAATTCTTCTGTTGCCGTCCACGTGGGTGGCCAACATGAAGATTTTCTTATAGAATGAAATGTGCTCTTCAATATTAAGTTGGGAACACTCGGTCTCAATTGAGCAAAGTGTGCTTAAATCCATCTGAAAGTGGAGACAAAATGTCTTTTTTTATTGCCCCCCCCTGTATATCAACCAATATGGGATCCAAAAGCATCTTTAAGTAAAAAAAAACAGAGTACAGTTCAATTATATACAAAATCAATAATTTTAATGCGTTACAATTCGCATCTGCTTTGTCACGAAGAACACATCAACCTGATTTCCGGGCTACGTTTTCAATGAAGAGTGCAGCAAAAATTATAAGTACACTATTCGGGGGGTTGGCCATCATCCCCTACTTAGCTATTGGAATTACATCATTTTAGCCCTGAAACACCCTCAGAAGTGAATCTGAGCTGGTCACAAAAGATGGCATAAGAGCATTCTGGAGCTTGATGTCACGAGAAGGGCGCTAGGGCTTATTGGTTAGTGCTGCTAGTAAGTGGAAGCCTCTCTGCAATGCTGTGTAGCAACAACCTAATGTGCGTGAGCTAATCCTTACACTTTTTTCGCTTGTATTAAGGCAGGCAGTTTTTCTCCAGCGGACGATTGATGCAGAGCAGGCGGGATGCCAATGGCATTAGTGGCGCCTCAACAACACTGTAGTGGTGTGCCCTTAACTGCTGTTCAGAAACTCGTCCGAACACTCCCTATTTGAGATCCTGAGCTGACGATGAAGAGGGAGGTTTCATTCAAGGTGATGGTTCGGGTAATTCTTGAACTTTTTTCCCTGGTGCTCTACTCTGCACCTCTGTTCTCACTTTTATGAGGAAGGATCACACCGATCGGATGATCGGATCTATCGTGGACTATGCCTTTAGATTTTCCACTTATCCTGGCTTCTTGGTTGAGTGCCTTGCTATACGGAGGGGTGCTTCAAGCTCGATACTTCCTCGTTGAGATTTATCAACGCTCCCACTTCTTATCCGTGGTTTAGCAGGAGATCTTTGGTGAAGCTGTATCAACACAAAAAAGATTTCTGAAGTAACCCAGCAACGGGTGTCCATTTGTCCCTCCCGGAAGCGCTTAATGTGACTTTTCAGCGACGTCACAAAGAGCACTTTTCAGTTTTTTATGTGGGCATTTGTTTCAGTGAACATCTCTCTTCTTTGCAAACGAGAATCATCTCTTGCAAAATCGTGCCAAAACGTCTGTGCTTTATTGTCTCAACTCACAGATATTTAAAAATCCAGTCGAGGGGACTTCAAAACAGAAAATGAACCAAACCAAATGTTACCCCGAACGAGAACAACCCCATACTATCATCAACCCCGCATCTAGCTAATCCAAACGAAATGACAGAAGAGTGCCGTAATTTGTGATTTTGATCAGGAGGTCGCTAAGTGGATGGGAAGGTGTCATATTTCCGAAAGACATGGGGCGAGGGATGAATTTCTGGACAGCTTCAGTGGTAACATCCAAATTTTTTTTCAATTTTTTGCAATTTTTCTCGATACGACCGTTGCATAGACTACCGATCATCAAACTTCTCTCGTTAACAAATTACAAACATAGGAATTACGTAGGTTGGCCCTCTGCCGAATCGCTTACCATGCTAAAACGAAGCTTTTTGGGTTCCAATTGAAAACGCTGTTCTATCGGACCATGGGTGGCCCCTTAGCTTCGCTACTACCCTCTCCCCTTCCCTCCCCGTTTTCTTGCTTTCAGAGGTGATAGCTTTCAAAGCATATTCATAATTGTACCTATTAGAGAGCCCCCTATCAACGAAAGATACGGGGGCGCCTTACTTACGCACGTATCCGCCAAGAGAGACGAGTTTCCCAGAGGTTTACACCTAAGTTATGATAGGTTGCGTCAGCGATATGTATTCGAGTTCCATTGATTAGGAGGAGCTCCGAACTCTGCTTTGCCGCGCGACGGGCCTCCTGGGGGTATCCCGTCAAAGCTAATTCCGAAGAAGCTGAGACACAAAGCCTGGAAAAGGTTCATACTACCCAAGGATGCAAAATGGACGCTTAGAGAGTCAAGCTGTGCATTTTCCATAGCGACTAAATCCAGTTTATAGGACCAAAAGTGGACTTTTTAAGTGGAGAATAAGGAGAAGAGATAATGCTGAAATAGAAATGCGGACAGGAGACGATAAGGTCGGGAAATACGTCCAACGAAAGATTTATCGAACGAGAGAAAGCCCGGCAAACACCCACAAAAAGAGCATCCGGTGAGAACAGCTGTGAACAAGTAATGAGCTGCAAGTCCAGTGCAGAAAGCAGCTACCCATTGAACAATTTACACCTTTTAAGCCAGCCCTTTGCCGAATATTTATTTATTTTTTATTTATTTTATTTACTATTGCACTCAAGGTGCGCCTACGTCAATCAGCGTGCGTATAAAACAAAGTGTGACTGCTCGAAAGTTCAAACACACGCCTAGATTAGCGACCTAACTGTGCAGAATGTGTCCTTAGTGAAATATCTCTATTCTCAGTCGCACCCAGCTTTTCAGAGTCGTAAAGAAATAATCGGACCACGCCAACAAGCGGGACAAACGCTAAACAAGAAGAAAGAATCCTAAAACGATACTGAAAGTAGTTTAAAAGAAAGGATGTTTTAGATTTTGTTAAGCGTTACCATTAAACATGTTGTTAATACCAACAGTTCAATGAAATGAAAACTAAGGCGTGCCCTGACGGCCACGCCATACAAACGATGTGGGTAGATGAAGCCCTAAGATGAAGCGTAGAGATTGTGCCGTTCAACGGAATGGAAAATGGGCGACAAGGGCGCTGAGAACTTGTGGATGCTCTTGATCAGTGGTCATGAGTGGTATTCGTCCGTCACCGGTTTACGGACTACTTGAACTTTCTTCCATGGTCCTGCCACGAATGGCGGAGGGCACAGACGGTTAGAAAACGGCGCCTGGCTCGGCTCCAAATCCCAGGGAAGGAGGTGAGAGCCCTAGACTAAGCCTTGAAGGAGGGAGGGGGTGAGCCCTACTGCTGTGGGCAAAAAAAATTTGAAATTTGTGTGATCACAATGGCCATGAGCAGGTGAAAAGGTGAGAGAGCGCAGGCGAGCGATGGATCTGAGGCTGTTTAAAGGACCGGGTTCAAGTAGTCCGTCAACCTTCTTCACCCAGCGGTCGTGTCTGTGCTCTCTCGCACAGCCTGCTCTTTCGTGTATTCCCGCTTCTCTCTGCGCGCTGCGTTTTTCAATCGTACCACGGCCAACCTCACAGGAATTCTCAGCCCGTTATTCTAGCGTTTTGAAGTGTTTCTTTGATCACTTTACTTCCACTCCACTTCCTAGCTCTCTTCTAAACTATGTTTTCTAGTGTTATCATATCCTCAAGCCTTAAAGAATCAGGATGTTCAAAGGAAAATTTTTCGAGGCCACCATTGATTTTTTTCTGGCAAAAAAAGGAGCACGGAAAACCCGAACGCTTTGGACCGCTACTGTATGTGCTTCCACCCCCCCCCCACAAATCTCCATCTCACAGGACTTTCTGCTCTTTCTACTTTGAAGCGAGTGTTCAGTTCTGAGTGACGCGAACTAGCAAAGGTTTTTATTTGCGAGTATTGCCTGAGTGATTATTCACGCTTCACTTCTCAGACCTCCTCCAGGAGCTGGAAGATGAAGAGTAGTGTTCTGTGTTTTCCAACCTTGCCGAGACAAAAAAAATCTTGATTATCGCGACGCGACCTCAAAGACGGAGGTTGTGATTGGAAGACAGATAGCAGAGGAAGGTCAGTGGTGCAGTGATGAGGGGAAAAAGCATGAGAAACATCTTCTTTGCCCGTTGATTTTCGCACTGACGCGACTCTCATCGCTACTGCCCTCTTCAACGCTAAAGCAGTGTCTGATAAACGGCTAGAGTCGCACGGCGAGAAGTTACCTATCGATAGGCGTGCAGCGGCGCGGGTACGGCCATACAATGCCGCAGAGCGTTGCGGAACGGGCATCGTCTCGCACCACCGTCTCGCACCTTAAAGGCAAAGGTCATTATTAGGAGCCCCAGCCCTTCTCAAATCATCTGCTGTTCGCGATTAGGTAACCCACAGAGACTTTTTTTTCAAATCCTCACGCGCGGTAGTAAAGCCCCTTGGATGCATTGTTCGCTATCGCCGCCTAGCGGCGCTATGCCCGCCACCTCCGGAAGTGGTGCGTGGCTGGCAATACGTGTGAAATCAGCTGGGTTGATTGCCGTATCAACCAAAGGCACGGAGCCAGCAATGGCCGGCATGTCCGAAAAACTCGTTTGGACGTGCCCTCTCTCCAAGCCAGCCTCCTTCACTGCTAGAGGGAGAGGGGTTTCGTTTTCGGTCCTGTTGACAGTCTCTTTTCGCTTTTTTCTCCACTGTCATTCCGTTTCGCATATCTACAAACAGTTCAAGCGCCATAATATCCATTACTGAGCCCGACTTTTGCCATTAAGGGGCCGTCCCCCTACCCTTTCATCTAGTACATACACTTGTGGCCAAAAAAAAACTTTGCCCATGGCGCACATCACCAAACTTTCCACTCCAAGGGTGCCGCTTTTGATGAAAGCTTTACGGCAAAATATCCTTAGAATATCCTCTCATAAGTAGAAGTCGCGCCTCTCCGCTGCTTCTCACCGTCCTCAAAAAACACGACGACAGACGTCATCTTTCATGACCGTTAAGCCCAATAGGTCTTACCGTAATCGTTTCATTCTGAAGTTGCTACGGAATTTCTTTAATCAGCTAACTTCCTGAAGACAATAGCTCTAAATAGGCTAGACCCTTTCGACCAGCTTTTCAGATAAAGTCGTTAAATCCATGATTCGCTGAAGACAAGTTTCGAGCCGCGCTTGGAAAAAAACAAAAAAAAAGCCGTGCACAAGGTTCCCATGGCAAATTCTTGTGATGTCCTTTGTGGCTATAACACCGTTTATCGATTGAGAGGAATGGACGCCTTCCTAACCAGGAAGGTCTTTCAGGGCGTGACGAGCTTTTTGAAAACGGTCTTTTGCATGATATAGGGGCAGATGCGGGGACCACAGAACCATGTTTAATTTTTCCTGAACGGCCCTCTGAATACCAGAAAAGGGGTCCCTAGTTCGATTCCTCTTGGTGACAAATTTTTGCATTTCGAGTTGACGTTCCAAAATTCGCGCAAAATGGAGTTCTGATTGTTCTGGTTGGTTCTAACTCCATTTTGCGCGAATTTTGGCACGTCAACTCGAAATGCAAAAATTTGTTACCACGAGGAATCGAACTAGGGACCTCCTTTTCTGGTATTCAGAGGGCCGTTCAGGAAAAATTGAACATGGTTCTGTGGTTCCCGCATCTGCCCCTATATCATGCAAAAGACCGTTTTCAAAAAGCTTCGTCACGCCCTGAAAGACCTTCCTGGTAAGGTGTTTTCACAATTGGCAATGCTGCCTGAACAGTGAGGAGAAAGTTGACTTTTTTGCCACCTCTTGATACTTTTTGGCCTCTGTTCCTGGCATTGCGAAATTCCTTGAGCAAGCATGACTGATCTCTTGAACCCAGAGGTACTCTTTAGGAGGGGTGTTGCTTGTTGCGCTGCAAATGCGTAAGACTTCATGCGATGGTACAAATCAGAACGACCTCTTCCGGGCGAGCTACAGTTACAGCAACGTCGTTCTCCTCGTCAGAAGCACTATACAACGTCAGTTTTCGCCCTCATATACAATAAACCGGGCCCTAAGCTCGGAATGATCGTTAACGTAAGCTTGGGACGATCGTTAATGTTGTAATACGATGAAAAACATCCATGCCTCGCCTTTTACTACAGAGATGGCTTCGACGTAATTCAGCGAAAAAATGCATCAGCTGGTCTGTCGCTGGACTAACGTTCTGTCGAAAACCTGTGGGAAACTGCAGCGGGATCTTCCTCACGCTTTACAATCAGCAGTATATAAAACAGCGAAGGTATTCTAAGTGTGGCCCCAGCTTTCTTAGATAAGTCAACTAGCGCGAACATTGGTTCAAACGATGGTGGGAGAACGTTTGAACTGATCAGAAATTGCAAATTTTGGGTACCCGACAGGAGGCCCGTCGCGCGGCAAGAAGGCAGAGTCAGCGGACGAGTCGCAGCGCGTACTGTAGGATTTCGCGTCAAGTTAAATAGAATGTACCATTGCACGTCCTACATCGCACATCACGCGCTGCGACTCGTCCGCTGACTCTGCCTTCTTGCCGCGCGACGGGCCTCCTGTCGGGTACCCGTAAATTTTGCTTCGAGCTTCCTTATTCGATTTTGATACAAGATTTTAACGGTGGTTACGTTCCATGCCTGAAGTCCACACAATTTTGTCACTAAGAAAATTTCTTCTGATACTAATTTTTCACCATAAAAATAAGGCAGGTAACAAACTGTCGAGAAAATGAGTATTTCTAGGCTTAATATACTGCTAAATACCGAAGGTATTCCCTCTATCTAATAAAAACTTGAGAGTTACAATAAACATATTTTCTGCCGATTTCGTTGAATATTTTGCCATCTGGGTAATATTTATTGTAAATGTAACAAGCAGGGTTAATAACGGTCGAGGAAATCTTCGACCATGGCTCTGTACTGTGTGAGAGTAGTGTCGAGAGTGAATGTACGCGCGGAGAGCACAGACGGCTCGCGCGTGGCGAGAGTGAATGTCCGCGCGGGAGAGCGTGACTGAACAGGCGAAAATCCTCGACGAGTCGTCGACGAATCCTCGACGATTTTCACCTTGGTAACAAGGCAACGGCCCAGAAATCAAGATGGATCCCATTCTTTCAGGAAAACGAACCAATGCCCCGAATATTCGACTTTATTATCAGATATGTTCAAAATGCCCCAATCCAAGGGTCTAGCTGAGAAATGACGAGAATTTCGTCGAAACAAAATCACGCAAATGCGCTGAATGTTAAGGTAGTGATCAGAATCGCCGACAGTTTTTGAATATATCAGAAATATCGACACCATCTCATGTTACTTGCAAGAGTCAGAAGCTCCGTGGGAAAACCAATACTATGGAAGATAAGAGCCTTGGAAAAACTTTGCCAATGTCTGCATGTATTCTAAAATTTTCCGATAGATGTGGTTCATGGCGAATTCCCGAAGAATTGCCTACAGCATTTTCCCTGATTACCAAACGCATCTCAATCCATCGAACCTACCAGGGCTCATAGCTGGGCCAGAGAATGCCCGAAAACTCTCTGAGGCCTAAAAAGGGACCAAGTAAGTGGTGGGCAACGCGCTAAGCTGTGATAGGTTCGATCCCTCCTGGTGGGATTTTTTGTGAAAATGCATGTGTATTTTTGATTTTGAACCACACTTTAGATTATTTGACTATGTCTAACTGGCGGCATTCGATACTAAAGCATATAAAAACTACTTGTTGATTTGAAGTGAAGTGATTTTCAATGTGAATAGAAAACGTCGGCAGTCATTTGATTCGACGAGCCGAGCAGCGAAAATGAAATCAATTGAAAAAACTGACTTGTTGAGTCTGCGTCTGTTGATTGCATCTGCTTGGGGAACGACACTGAATGTCACTTGATGATGATGAGGTTGCCATTTCAGACGACGAGGGGGATGCGAACGAAAGACTCCCTGAAACGATCGAAGTATTGAGTGCTATCCAAAACCCGAAGATGATTCTAAAAACCTGTGCTGCTCGATTTGTTTGCACAGCTGCAACCAAGAAGGCATGGCCCTGATATAATCATTATAGCCTTAAACTGCCTGGGCTGGTTTCCTTCAGATCACCACTTACCGATGGGGTCGTTTAAAAGAAACCTGCTCGTTTAATGTTCTGTAAGACGACTGGGCAGAAATCTAATCCCATAAATCGTTCTGCCATCCATATGAGGACACTGAGACCACCCATTGCTATGCCAAGGTCAATCGTAGTACGCACTACGAATTTAATAAGAACTTGTATTCGTTTTCGCAAATGCTCGTATTCTGGGACAATAGTGTGTCAAAAAGCTCATTTGACGACCTTTCGGCTCACTCCCAACCGCTCGTTTCCTATCGCTCTGTTGGGAAATCACTCAGAAATACGAATGGGTAGGGAATCAGGGAGTGTATCGCAGGTTCGGATTAGGCCAGGTAGCCACCGACTAATGACTCTGACTTGTCGTTTGGGGTGGGCTTATGCTTCTCCTAAACAGAAGTATAAGATCAGGGCAAAGCATAAACCGAAGTTCAAAGATCAGCGCAATCAAGCTAAATCGAAGCTTAAAGACACAACCCAGGCAGAGGTCGTGTGAACGCTTCCCTTCGGTCTGTAGTATAGACCCCTAGAGGATCACAAATGTGGCGTTCCCGTGCACGGAAACCAACCGACAAGAGCGCTTGGGCCTTGCAAAGTAAGCTGCTGAAGCTGCAGATTTTTTCTCTTATCAGGCTGTTGTCTGGCGCTCTCTCATCTGTAGCGCTCTCTCGCCTCATACTCTCCTCTCCGCGCTTAGTCTCTCATTCCCTTAGCACAGCCGATTAGGAAGGTGAGTGAGCCCTTAACCTAAGCGTTTTCGACGGATTCTTTTCCTTTTTCTTTACTGCCGGCCCATTTCGCACCAATACATTCGCATTCGTGTGCAAGAGCCACACCAATGTGATCCTGGGGCATGCCTTTAAGCCCAAGTATGATAACATCTTATGCCCTGATCCAATAGGAAGACCTAAATGCCTGCCGATAATCAGGAACGGGGACAGTTTTTTAAAAAATACCACTTATTGGGTTGCGACATGCTCTAATTCTTTCCAGGAGCCAAACCCTTGGGATACTCATTACTTCTTCGGTTACAATTCACATGTACGCATCTTTAGACTCGTGCTCGGCCATCGCGAAATATGCTGCTGTAAATATTTTGCCATACGTGCCCGTGTACCTCTTATGTATGCCGCAAAAGGGCTGAAAGTGAAGCATAGGCAAGTGGGCTGTTTACTGCACTGCTGCACCGGAAATCCAATCTCTCCCTGGCCAACCATAGCCTCCATCTCTGCGATAAGTTAATTAAGGACATGCTCCTTGGGAAGGATAAAGTCACGACCTACATAGCACATTAAAACAGGTGTTAAAAAGTCATTCTATCGACCAAATCACATTCAAATGCAGGTACGCTGCCCTGCTAAAGCGAAATGCGTGGCGCATCCAAAAACTGACACTGCGAAGCGCAGCCGTTCCAAGCTCCTGTTTCGCAATAGAGCTTACGTAGGACCATTTTTCCATGATTAGTGGGAGGTGTTTTGGAGAAATGAATGGGTGGATTTCCAGAGGGAAGTTTCGTCAGATATTTTCCAAGGAAATCGACTCTTGCTACTTTTTATAATTTGTTACTCCTTCGTCGCCAATTTTTTGGTTATTTTTTATTATTTAGCTATTGCTTACAATTAAGATACAGAAGATATAATGATTTTGAGGAATATATACTTTCTTCTAATTCGTACCCGTCGTTGTCGGAATTTTGCAGACTTTAAGTAAGCGGGGAGTGATAGCCTGAATACAAGGACTAAAGAGGACGTGATGATAAAAGATAAGGTGGTAATTCTAGTTGAATAACTTCAGAAATTGAAGCCTAGAGCTCGAAATCGCTTGTGAAAACATCAGTACCCAAATATGCTTTTCCGGAAGGTGATCGTATCTAGCGCGGAACAATTTTTCTAACGTGGAAAATATGTAGGAGCCAAAGTACGTTTGTGCTGTGTTTGCGTAGCAGAACTCTTTTTCCGCATCCGTTCTTGTACGGGCCGTCGTCGGTAAAACTTTCCAAGCTTCTCGTCAGCACTTTCAACAACGTGATTTCTTGAGAAAATAGAGACTGCTCCTTACTTCGTTCATTCGTTCAGCAATTTGCTCCAACAGAGGCGAAAATTTAGTTCCCAGACGCTCATTGAGGATAAGCACCCTAGCAACCAAGTCAACTTATCTTCCTCATAAGTTTCGCTTCTCTGACCATTACCTACCTTGAAAGCTACCCGGTAGGAGATATCAAACTAGACTACAAACTTATGTACTATTGACTCATTTCCAAAAGGTATAAGGGTATTAGAGGCTGTCTAGGAAAACCGAATGAGCCTGACTGAAAATTTAAGAGCACTTTTCAGTATATATACAAAAAAACCTTCACCGACGGATACAAGCAGCCTTTCACGGGGATAACAAAAAATTTTCCTACGGAAAATTGCTCCACGACTAAACCTCAACGAGGTTCTTGACGGATCGTAGACCATTACGAACCTATCTTTAACGCTGGTCAAAAGCGGTCTCGCTATTCAAGACTACCCTACTCTGGGAAGATATCCATCAATAACCGATAGAAGAAATCATGTAGCGGCTTCAAGCCTGAGCAACTACTGTAAGCCCCCCTTATGCTCGATGGTGACGTCAGATGGCGTCATATCGTGAAAAGAGGAGTGAAGGACGTCTGCTGCTCCTGCAAAATTCTTTCTGCAAAAAATGCAGAAAGCAGATTTTTAATCGTTTCTTGTAGTAAGAGAATCCTGTACTAGTACAAATTTCCCCCCTTATAGGGCCTAGCCCCAAAAATACATCACAAGTCAGATCGAGGACATAGGCAGCAGGTCTAGGTTTAGGCTGGAATTCAAATTGAACCCAATTTTTGGAATTTCCATTTGCAGAAAATTGCAGAAAGCAGATTTTTAATCTTTGCTTGTAGTTAGAGAATCCTGTACTGGTATAGATGAACATTATTTACCCGGCGAAAAACGAATTTCGGATAAAAAAGGAAACTCGGCGCTATCGCAAGATACGAGAGTGTGTTGGCAATGCACCTGGAACCGCGTAAAGCATTTGCTTTTCGTTAAAAAAACGGGTATAACCCTTAGGAGTTGAAAGGGGTAGAACAGGCTCCAGGTGCGTGGTAATCTCCTTTCCCCTTATGCTCCTGTCCCCACTTCAGTCCTGAAATATGCCTCCGAATCCTGCGATAGCTCCGGAAAATGTAAGTGTAGAAACCCGAACGTTAGTGAGTGAAGGGACTTTAAAATTCAGAAATGTTTTTCTGGAAAGCTATATAAATTTGCTGCTTTCATATCCACAAAAGGAACCCATAAGTGAAATCTCCACAACGTCCTGGTCACTTTGCGAAAATGTTTAGAGAACAGCAAGTTACGAATCGATTGTTTACAAGAGCCTAATGCCCTCAGCGTCCTCCTCCCTCAACGGGGCCTTCAGCAACGAATCAGCTGACAAAATCCCTCTGCAATTTATCGACCACGAAACAATGAATTTGAAGAAAAACAAAGATTTTGTTATTTTGCCCCCGCATTTTAAGCAAAAACCTGCCCGGATATCGACCAAAACAAGTTATTTTGACAAATATGAAAAAGTGTTATTTAGCGGACACAAACCTGCTGACGGTCGATTCACTGCCAATCCAGCAGACATTTTCGATTCTGAAAATAAATTACTTGCATTTATTGATTTGTATCCGCAACAGGAAGAGAAAAGCACGAAGAAATGTCGCCGAATTCAACGCTTAAAAAGTGTGAACGATTCGGTAGAAAATAAAGACCTTATATGACCTAAAAGTTCTCAAATGGAATCTCTACTCGTAATCGAGAAATGTCGAAATCGAGGTCCATAAATGTAAGAGCCAAATATCGACACTCGTTCCCTGAGCAAACATATTATGAATGAACTGAGCCCCGACGATTGTTCGGCAGAGGGCGGTGCACGCGTCAGGACTTCGTCAGCCTTCTGCTTGTGTAAAAAGTACGAACAGTTCAAGAACGGGGACAACAGCTGAGAGTAAAGAGTTGGTTTTGCATAGACACCCGAACCAGTTTGTGAACAGAAGTGGGCTGAATCGATTGCATGCAAGAGAAAAAGGCTAGCAAATAACTTCCTTTTCTGCATTTACGACCAACTTACAACTTAGAGGTGATTTTAAGCGCTATCGTAATATATGGGAGCATTGTAGTCGCAATGCATTGAAAACAATGTGAAACATCTCCTCTTAGTTCGAAACTGGGCTGTCATTGGCAGGCAGGGAGGAATCTCAGGATCGAGAACACTCATTTAGTTCCTGCCCCTTCCTGGGCTGCTGTAAGGCGGCATCGTCTGTAGCTCCTCGGACTTTTTTAAACTAGAGGGCGGGTTTGCGCAGTGGGCGGAGCTTGTATGTTGTGTATGTGGTGTGTATGTGTGTATGTATAAGTTACAAGTCTCACGGCAACTGGATGTGATTTTTCAAAAAAAGGCCACTAACCACGCTCAACGTGTCTAACTTGCCAGATCGGACGCGACTAACCACGCTCGACGTTGCCTTCCCCCCCTCCGTAGACAGTTCAGGAAAAAGCAGTCGACGTTAAGCAAAGCCTTATTGTGCGCATTTCGGACTGGGAGCCGTATGCTGATTTTGGGAAGGGATGAAGTGCCCGGGGTGGACGGATCACTTTAACTCGGTCCTTAGAACCGCCACAATTTGGTGCTTACCTCAGAACTAAGCCTTAAAGAGAGGACGGGTCCGTCCCCTCTCCAAGGCTTAGTCCTGGGGTGAGCAAACCAGCCCTTCTGGCGGAGCTGCTGGACCAGCTGCACCACTTGCGTCAGTACTCTCCTATCGTACCAACCGAGTTGAAGTAAACCGTCGACCGTTCGTAAACAACAAAAAGAAATAAATTGTTTTTTGAGCAAAAAAAATAGACCATCCCTCCCATCATATCAGCTACGTCCCAGCGAACGCAGAAAGGGCTGGTTTGCTTACTCACCGGCGAGGGGAATATATACGCACGCTGAAACGGCAAATTTTCTCCCGCGCGCTCTCACCTCATCACATGTAATTTCGCGCTACCGAAACAAGTACGACCCCCCACCACAAACTTCAACAAACTACGACCCCCCGTTGTTACTTGTAGCAACGTAGGGTTGACCTGTCTGAACGTAGAGGCTGCCCCCGCATCTTGCAATAGGCCTGATTTATTCTTCAAATTGCGCAACAGTTTCATGGTTTAAGTATCGCTGAAAGGACCGCATTAAAAAGCCAATCGGGTTAGGCTTTTTAGTGGGCGCCCCAACTCAAGTGAATTTGTGTGGTTATTTTTACCAAGGGCGACCAGTTTTTGCGATGACCTTCTCATGTTTTCATTTGAACTTTCAGTTTACTCCGCAGCTCATCCATCACTATGAAGCGCGCTTACGACACCAATTTTAGCCCGCGACTTCCTTCGAAAGAGAGGATTATTATCCGAAATCAATAGTTGGAACGGACGAGCTACCTACAATTTTCTATCGAAGCTATTAAAGAAGGGCAGAAATGGTGAAGTGGTAAGTGGTGCCACTTGCCACACGCACGATCCGAAGAGAAATTTCGAATCGATTTCCACCCAGATCAACAAGGCAACCGTCTCTCCGAGACATTCTGTTGATGATAGATTGTCTAGACGATAAAACCGTATCACAGAATAGTCTCTCCTGTTTTAAAGGATAAAGGATAAAGCATTTGCCGTTGATCAATCCCTTTTTGGGATGCGGCACGCATTCTACTTCCATTTGTACATTCGCAGTGGCGTTTGAATGCGATGTGGCCTATACAATGACTTGCGGGGGCCAGCCGATGTAAGTCAGTGTTTTTATCCTCCCAGACAAGTCTGGTACCAATTAACCGACCCCGGAGGGATGGAAGGCTTGGTTGGCCCGGGCGACCTAGTGATTTGATCCGCGACTTCGCGTGTGAGCGTCGGCCTAGCACTACAGCGCTTGTATAGGCATATGTCATTCAAATATGTCGAAACCTCACGTATGCTTCATCACTTTTCCTTCGCTCCACTTCAGCTTCGAAGAGAGATTAAGCGCGTAGAGGTTCAGCGCAGAACTGTGGCCCTTCCGCAAGCAAACTGATCTAGCTAAGTGAATCGCCGCGCGGCGCCACGGCCATCGCTAGTCTTATATCAAGAATCTGTTCGCGTGAGGAAGAAGATGGGACGCTAGTCGGAAGGCAGCTGCCCGCTTTAGAGATAGGATAGGATGGGGTACGAATCAATATCCAAGGCTGTCCGATAAAAGGATAATTACAACGCGGTCGCACTTTGTTTATTTCTAATTCATAGATGTTCTAGAGTTCATGCTATTTATGGAAGAAAAATAGTAATACTTCTTGTTGATGGGTGTAAATCAGCTAATAATAAATGACTGCACCAACACTTATATCTGAGGAACTGTGACTTAACACTACGACTGATGACGGCAAGTAGAATGGTGGGCTCCAAAGAGGAATGACCACCGTCGAGATATTTGTCCTTCCAAACCTCTTCCTTCACAGCCTTTCAGTAGCTTCTATTGAGTGAATTGTAAATGATAGCCTGCGCTCAATTCCGATCATTCACCGCACTCGGACTTGTACGGACCTAAATGACTCACTCCTAGGTGATGGACGGCCTAGATATCTTTTAAGCGTGTACGAGTGAGATACAAAAATTGCTGATATCTTTCTCCTTTTGCTGAGTCACAAACAGAATTGAAGAGATAGTAAGCTTATTTCGCCAGACGAATATGCATTATAAATCGGTTTTTGCTGCGCTTTTTTCCCGGGAACGTGATTTGATGCTCCATGATCTCACTCAGATTAACCCCGAAATTCCGGACAAAATATCGGGAAATCACCAGTAAAATGGCGAGATGTTCAATGATCGCGGCTGGGCAATGCTTCTGAATACATATGATATCCTCGCAAACGAAATCGCGTCAGCGGACAGAGGCCAGCATATGATCGCTTAATAAAGTTCTTTCCATAATCAGGATAATAATAATAATAATAATAATAATAATAATAATAATAATAATAATAATAATAATAATAATAATAATAATAATAATAATAATAATAATAATAATAATAATAATAATAATAATAATAATAATAATAATAATAATAATAATAATAATAATAATAATAATAATAATATATAATAATAATAATAATATATAAGTTCGTACTAGGCATCGAGATCATTATATGGGACAAAGGCAGTCCTGTTCTATGAGGAACAAGGATAATGGGCATTTAGGCAGTTTCCTCGGGTTACTTCGTGTTTAGGAAAGTCTGCACCACTTCTACACCGAATCTGGGTTCATTGGAATGTGGGTCTAAAAAGTCCTAGCGAGGCCAGACAATGCACAATGCACTTTTCCAAAATCACCAGTATGGACGGGTGAATCAGCGGTGGCCCTAGGCGGATTGGGACTGGAACACCGGAACGCGTGCGGTATAATCAGCGCGGCTTGCACCAAGCCAGCTCGCATCTTACAACCGGGCAATATAGAGCTTTAGGGACACTCATGTCGTCCGCGTCATTTTTCTTGTGAGGGGGTGGGGGCATTTGAAACAGACCTATCTTAGGTGATGCTAGGACTATCCACAAGCTTAGGAGAGGGAGAAAGGCCAGGGAGAACACAAATTGCTCTCAGCCTCCCCCATAATCCACTCCCTCCCTAAGGCTTATCGTTAGTCCCAAGGACAATAATTGGCTCACTCACTTGAATTCTTCCCTCCCGCCCCACCCCCTCCCCAACGACGTGAGCGCCAGCAACTGTTTGTATAGAGTTATTTTTTGGTACCCTTAACAAAGAGGCGCTCGGAATGTGAGACTATAAACCGTTTGACTTTTGTAGGTGAGGATTTTTGACCAAAAAATTGAAAAATATGATAAGAAAAAAGAAATAGTTAAATGTATCAAGGCTGAAGGAGAGAGTCCAACGTCAATTTTTTCATACACTGTTATAGAAAATCATGAGAAACCATTGAGAAAATTCAAATTATCAAGGAAATCATGAGAAAACGAGGGTAGTGGATGTCCTTCAACTGTCAGTACTCGACAACAGGCTCTACCTCGAATAATGTATTTCATCATTCTAGAAAATGCATGGCATTAGGCTAATCCCAAAGGGTACGGCCCAAGTGAGGACATCGAATACACTGAAAGTACAGAAATTGATTCCTCCTGAATTGGAGCGTCACAAATTTCAACACGAATACCATATGTCTTTATATCGGGACGTGTGCAATGTGGACATTTCTCAATTTCTTTGTCGCCCATAGAAACCGAACCACTCAAGGGTTATTTATTGTGCTATTCTGGCGCTACGAAAAAGTGACAGCATAACGAAAATGATTCAGGGCATATTGGTGGTGGGGCTGGCGCCTGCTTGGAAGGCTGGATCATACCTGGAAACCGGTCTAATTCACCACGGATATGAGACGAACCCATAAAAGCTAAACATCGATGTGCCCTATTGCGCAGGAAAGGTGTCAGTTGCAAGGTTCCAGGAACCAGAACGAGTGTTGACCTTATTCGCGCCTCTTCTGTTCCACTTTGCCCCATAAATCCTGAGCGATGGTGAATTGCTGCCTGTTGATCAGCTACCCTTTCGTTAGCCCCTAATCCTCGCTCAGTCCTTCTTAGAACTCGACCCAGTTTCTATGACAGTGCGCGTTTCGTCACCCGTCTGAGCTTCGTTTTAGTTAAGCTTGTGAAAGATCGTTCTAGACGATACGATCATGAATAACAAATGGATAAAGCACTTGACGTTAACCAATCCTTTTGAGATGCGCCTCGCGTTTAACTTTAGTATTTTAGATTTCGCATGATATTTGCTCATGTGGCTTAGCCTCATAATGGTTCTATGAGACCATTGATGTGCAGATATTTAAGCCCTGCAAACAAGCCTGAATGGCACGGACGTCATAAGTGACCATGAGGGAGCCTACTTGAACGATTGGGGTGAATGCCTTGAGAATCATGAGTTTACTGACGACCTTAACGCCCACATCTAGCCACTACGCATTGATCCAGCTGGTCAAAATGGATGTCCAGAGAAAAATCTGAAGATGGCGTCAACCTTCACAAAGGTCCCAAATGAGTATACAGTTTTGAAATCAAGTTTATACTGAGTGGTGGGAAGCCTCTATGGTTCTACGGGGACGCTCAAAGACCGGCTTTGAGTAAGTGCTCCGAGGGAAAAAAGAACGTGGGAGCATGGGAAAAAGAAGAGGACGTTTAGGTCGAAGAATCAATTTTATGCTTTTTATTGTTTTTTTTTTGCTAAAAATGAAACTTATGTTGTGGCTCGCCTATCTAATATTTATTTGACACACTGAAAGTTTGTGATTCCTCTTCGCTTCTGGATGGTGTTTTCAAACTCTATATAAGATATTTTGTTACTATTTTCAAGAATTGGGTTACTTGAGGGTGGGACTAACAAACGCGCTAACTATATCTCCGGTTTCTGTACGTCTGCTCTATAGATGGAGACTCGTAACACGAAAGATGCTCTCCCTATCCCATGTGTGTAAGAAGGAGATGAGTCAGGTAGGAATGAGACTTAGCTACGACCTCACATACTGATAGTAGAGTGTTCCTTAAAATTTGCCGAATCAATAGCAAATTAACGTTGTTGATTTGAAAAGTTTGTTAGTTTTAATTAGGTGTCTGCATATGTGTTTATTTACATAATATACTTGACAATAAATTCTAGAATTGATTTCCACATATAAGAGCGTTTATAAAGTCAAAATTCAGTGAGTATGTTTTTCTTTTTTATGGTTTTTTTTTCTTTCGGCGCGACAGAGTTTTTTTTTTATGGACGGAGCGGTGTCTACGCGAATGCCGACGCTTCGCTGTTGGTAATTTTTATTTTCACCGGACATTTCGCTTTGCACACGAGTTCGTCCTATCGAATCCGACCTTGCCTATGGGTGTTCTGGCTTTCGAAATCCGTGCATGAACACCAGAAGCAAGGTCAGCAGTCGAATTTAGCTTTTCTTGAAGAATATGTGGATGGGACGCCCATGACACTGGAGAGACTTCGGAAAAGAACTTAAGCCAATGTTTTAGTTTTTAACACGTTGACGACAGCGTGACGCGGTAACGCGTCCCACTTTGCGCACCTCGTGGGACATTGTGACGCGGTAACGCGTCCCACCCAAGTCATCCCTTTTTCTTGCGCTTGTGCGACTTATTCCTAAGGTCTTTGTACTCATTCTATAGGCCATACATTAGCATACTTAAAAACCACATGGCTCACAGAAAAGCCAAATATACTGGCCGAGCGATACTGTGGATGAACTGTCATTCTGCCTACTTCAGTGGCCAAGCCTTCACAGTTGGAGCAGACCGAAGCCGTCTTTTCATCAGGGCAAAGGTAGGACAGGCGTTTTTCATGCTGTGACCGAAGGAGGGGTGGGGAGTCCGTTCGGTCCTGTAGCGCAAAGTTGATACTGTAAGGATTTGTGGGAATGGTCACCAGGGTCGATCCTATCGTTGGTACATTTTGCAAAATTTTTACGACCCCCCATCACAAACTTCAACAAACTACGACCCCCCACCTCGTTGGTACTTGTAGCAACGTAGGGTTAACCCTGATGGCCACCTCGCTATAATGTGGTCCAGAATGGATCGATACAGGGCGCATGCTGTGCGCCATAGTTGTTCATAGACCACAGAGGAATTTCTTAAGTGAACAGCTGTTATATAAAATGCAGTGGGAGGCAGGATAGATTCAATTCTAGTGAGGCCTGGAGGAAGAGCTGTTATGAAAGCCATAGAATGCTGGGAGGCCATGGCTGGTAATGCCAAAACACGCACAGATGAGGATAAAAACGATGTCTGAAAGCCTGTTGGTGACCAATTACCATGGAAACCTAAGCATTGCACCGAAGAGCATATGCGATCATGATACAGAGGTGAGACCAATCAACGACGATTCTGAAGTGGAATGGAACAGGGTGGTACTAAAAGGCCACAGACAACCGGTCCATAAAAGCAAAAAACGGCGTCAGCGCGCAGCGCAACCTCGTCGCTGCCTCATTTGAGAGATGTGTCATTCGTAACTCACTCGTCCTCGTCATTGCGTGTTATCGGGTCCGATAACAGCGGCGAGAGGTCTCTCGAGCGCAAAAGTCTTCGGCGCCTCATCGTGAGCTTTGATTTCTGGACTCCAACTGGCTTAGTGAAACAGCGGGAAGCAGCAGCGTTGTTTTCGTGGGGTTACCGTAGGTGATGAGGTCAAGGAAAACAGGCTCTGAAAGAGAGATCAAGGGGTGAAATGCATAACAGCGAGAGCTAGAGACAGCAAATGCAATCGGATATGAGGTGGACGCAGTGCCGGCGTTATCGAACACTCGAGAAGACGTCACAGGCAGGGAGGGAGCACGGGAAAGACCACCCGTGGGTGCAGCCGTGGAGTGCAAGCAATGAAGGTCTTGCAAAATTAAGGAAGGGGGAGAGTTGAAGTCGCTAACAGATACTCTCTTGATGCAAACTTGAGAGAAATAATACGAGTGACTCCTCAAATATCTGAACATCATGTGTAGTTTTAATTTTAGTTCAAGGCCGGAATCTACTATATTATAAAGCGCTAACTTTGTGTGTCGGTTTGTGTATCTGTATGTGTGTGTGTGTGTGTGTGTGTGTATGTGTGTCCGTCCGCAAAATGAAGTGAGTGAGAAGGAAGCTCATGGGATAAACAAACCGCTAACAAATCGGGTAGCTTACAGGATTTGAGATATCAATGTTTTGTAGCAGGATAGTTGTGATAACACTCTTAGGGCTATATAAACACCTGCTTAGCACACTTCCGTTCATTCCACATGGTGCTGCAGTGGCAGCTGGAGGGCAGTGGAGAGAGGAAGGGAGGATGAGGAAGGGAAGCGAAAAATCTACCGTCATATCATGATTGTGTCCCTTCTACTGTTGAAACACCATTGTGTTGCATACGCGTCACTTCCACGAGGTGTTGGTGTCACAGGAGGAAGGGACCATAGCGGAGGATAGAAAGCTTGCGCAGGAAAGGAAGGTCCCGGCGGTTGACGGGGGACTAATCTGGTATATAATGAAATGGTGTTGATTACACGAGCGGTCCTGGGCATCAATGCTGGATCGGCATAGTCTGACGATTCATCGAAACAAATCAGCAGTCTTCATATGCCCGAGTCCGGAGAATGTTAGAAGACGCCCTCACTTGATCTTCTAACGATAATGATCTCAAGAGCAACAAAGCTTGAAGAGTTTGTTTCTAAGCGGGGGACTTATGAATCACAAACTCCACGGTTGTTTAAAGGAGGATTGCACGGAAAGAACGAAGGTCGAAGAAGGGAGAAATCGCCTAGTGGGGAGAGCGGTGAATCTCTTGAGGGTGCGGACAGACACGCAATCGGCATCGAAAGATTTGACCTCTGAGATCTAGCATGGCTCAAAGTTGGCGAGTTCGGCGATCTCCGCCCACCGATCGTCTGATCACTCGCCGTAGTACAATAGGTGGCGAGTGATTAGATAGCTGAGAGAGCGTAGGGTTGAAGAGGGCAAAGCGATGAGAGTCCATCAATGCTCAAATCAACGGACAAGGAAGGGGTCCCATTTCTCCGGTTCTGGGCCGTTTTTCGTGGTTTCGCTTTCTTTCTGGTACTACTCACCATCTCTACCTCAATTTGGAATGGGTTGCTTTTCCATCGTAAATTCGTCCTTTAAGGTGCATACTGCTTGTTTTTATTAGACCACTGACCCAGTTCCGCTTGCGTTAAAATATGCTGGAACTGGCCAGTCGAGGAGGCACGGCGAGACCACGGGATTATAATGGACGATATTAGATCGTGTTTATAGTTGAATATAGTGCTCAGGACATGAACATGCAAAATGCACTGGCCTTAACAACCTCATCATGAATGCTGCCAGACCTCTCCAGTTTCGCTTAAAGTCGCTAGCAGAGAGAAATACGCGTGGATAATTCTGGAAAGCCGAACGGAATATATTGTCTCAAATCCGTACACATTCAAATTTTCTCGATGTTCGGATAATTTAAGTGAAGAGAGGATAAAAAATTTAAATGCAGCAGTCTCAAAAGCGAAAATATATATGCCTATTTACATTAAGTAAGGGGAAACTATCATGTTATTACATCCCATATTCAGAACTCCATGAAGATTAGCGGTTTAATGGAGCTTAGCGATTTTCTTATTAGTGCATGATGAAATAACAATACATGGCTAAAGGCTTGTTTTGAGTTCGTTTTCAAGTCATTCTAATGAATAAGCTAGGCGTCAATGCAATACAAATGTGCACCTAACCACTACAGAATAGAATTTGCAAGTAGGAACGTTATGTCAACGCAAGCTGCATAACGGGATTGACGACCTTGTGTTCTGACGCGCCTTATCAGCCCTTATCAGTTGTAATCACTTTCAAGTCATCCACAACGATGTCCCCGTCCCATCCCACATAACACTTGTCAGAATGGATGCTCCAGTGTCAACGCGAGCTGCGTAGCTGAGTTGACGACACTTGCTTTCTAGCCCCCCCCTTATCAGCTCTTATCAACCATTATCAATTTCATATCACTCACCATTTGTGCCCCATCCACCCCCTATAACATATGTAAGAACCATGGCGCTATCATTGCTGTGACCCGAGCTATGAATTTCCGGTCAAACATACACACAAACACACACACACCAACAGACACACTTAGCCGGCTATATATAGTAGCAGGATGGTTGGTCTGTCCAGATTCCTACTCAATGAGATCGGGTAGAGGGGTAGAGCATCAAGATTGTCGGCAAAGGGGGTAGTTGGAGCATGGACTATTCCCGAAGAAAACCTTTCCTGAGGGGAGTGAAGCACCAGTGCATCGTGGATCAAGGGAGCGTGCCTTCGTTATTTTTCAGGGCCGGGTCAGCAGTACCTAGTTCTAGGGGATCGGTCCCTAAAACGTAGAGTTTTGGGTAACCATCCCGGGCCGGGTTCCTCTTGTATTCTTCTATGTAGCCTGGTGCGTGGAAGTGGTGAAGAAGGAAGAAGGCTGAGTTCTGAAAGAACTGGAAAGAAGCTTATCATCTCTAGACTCATCCCCCTGTTCTTGACCATGTATGATGCGTCATCAATCGGACGGTCGTGTTCTGCTGCACACGGCCCCCTTGGTCCTCTATGTAGCCTGGTGCGTGGAATTCGTGAAGAAGGAAGCAGGCTTAGTTCTGAAGAAATTGGAAACCTAGCTAGAGAAAGCACCGAGCAAATGAGGTGGCTAGCTTATCGGTTAGGTAAGGTTTCTGTATTGCAAGACATGTTGGAGAGCTTCAATACCTCTGAAAAGATTTTCATAGCAGTAAGCGTAAAAAGGTTCAGAAATTACGTGCCGACCTAATATTCCGTTTTGCTACCAAACCGCAACGCGGACGCACGCGACAGCACTCGTCCACCACGTTTGCGCTTTGGAGCCATCGTACTGATCTTTATGGTAATACTCGTAACTTATAGCAATAGGGTTGAAAAACATTTTCCAAATACGTGTACTGGTAATAGTAGAGATGAAGAAATTTACAAAGGTATCATGATTGCTAGATAGTGTTTGAAATTTGTAGATCAATTGAGCAAAAAATTTTCTCTACGGTTTTCTAGTAAGACATCGATTTGTCCTATAAGCTGTGAAAGTGTCGTCTGCACAGGCTCGTGACCACTTTGGCCTCGCACGATCCAGCTTTTTCCTCACGTCGAGTTGCCTATGTCCCAACTCCTTCCGGGG
>MU870545.1:4880-19878 GCA_036418205.1 Ostertagia ostertagi | reverse complement strand
ACGCCAGAGGATTACTCTCCCTGTACACCACGAGCGCTTGAACAAATATAGCACTTCTTCAGGCCCACCCAGCTTCTTGGTTTCGGCATAATTCCAAGCAGCATCACAGCAAAAGCGCTGCAATTACCAATCGTTATTTTTACACTTTTCTCTTTATGCAGCCAATTAGTTCATCTTATCGTATCCTCGCCAATTACTGAATAAGTCTCCAATTATTGCGAATATTTTCACCTTTTCGAGTTCCTTTTTTGCCCTTGTGGCATCTCCTCCCAGTATATTACCCTTCGTACTAGTGAATTCAGCAAAACCTCTTTCGGCCATAAAGCCGCCTGAAGAAGTCGTAAACGACAGCGTGATTGATAAATTGGTAAGCACCCAATTACCGTCAGTGGTTAGCCGTCGACGTCATATGCCTGTGCTGCGTTTCTAAGGAAGTAGTATGTATTTCCCATGATTTGATGAGTTTCGTCAACAACTTTCTTCAGAATGAATTTTCTCAGAAAACAATGTTTGACAAGGAAATAACAATAAGCGTTGCAA
Organism: Ostertagia ostertagi; assembly: GCA_036418205.1. Lineage (NCBI taxonomy): Eukaryota > Metazoa > Nematoda > Chromadorea > Rhabditida > Trichostrongylidae > Ostertagia > Ostertagia ostertagi. The sequence goes on along the minus strand of MU870545.1, from coordinate 19,338 downwards.
TGGCATTACCATGTTCGGTAGTCAGGAAATTATATTATAAATTCCTATAAAAAGCATCAAGAGCAAGATGTCGATAACTTCAGCAAGTAGGACGTAAATCTGTATTATTGGGTTGTCTCATAATTCCTGTCGCAATTTCGACACTTTTGTTTATTCAAGTTTTATCTCTTCTGGGAAACAACTGATCAATAGCATAACCACCATCATGGTCACTGATATGCGTGCATTTGCTAGTGAGCGTTTGGAAGCTTCCAGCCCAGAATGAAGGAAACTGGGGGTTGAAGAATTTGGAGAAGTCGTTTTTGGGGTGGTCGCAATCTTTAACTTTCTTCTCTGGCAGATGCTTATTCAAAGCGCAGGGGAGGCGATAGTCCGATAGAGCGATGCCAATGCTATATGGTGGATGAGGTATCGTGGCCCTGGCTATCTCCCTCAGAACGTGGTGAGTTGGCATTGCAATGTGAGGTCTGGCATTCGGAGAAAGGAGAATCTGAGACGTTTCTGACGATTCCCTCGCAACCCCGAAGCCAGCCTAGAGGGCTATTCCGCGCTGACTTTAGCAATGCTTGTCTTCATACATTGAAGTGGTTCCCAAACCAGGCCACCTAGCGAATCCAACAAAACGAGAGCGATATTCTCAGAAAACGGAGTTCGGGCTTTGGTTGAGCTGGTGCTTCCTGGCTGCGAGGCAGCCATCAGACGTGCCGCATGTTGTTGTCGCAGTGGACTCTCATGACTCATTTCCACTGGTGACCGATTAGGGAAGGCTCTGCTTTTGCCGTCCCAGAATGGATTTTCCCCAGATGGTCAGGCGTGCTTCCCGCTCATGGTCGGCCGGACCATAAGGTTTCCATCAAAACTTCATTCTGCAGCAGTCCTTGCCATACTGATGGCGTGTGCTGGTGCATCGGCTGCGCTCAGGTATCTGCTACAATACCCTGGTAGCAACGTGCGGAGGCACTCCCAATTTAGGGTGCAAGGGGCGCTCATCAAAAATGACCGCAGGCCCAGTATGAGGTTGAAGTTCATAGCTCGTTTCGTCTTTGCCGTTGCGATTGGACCACTAGCTCAGTACCCTATCAGTAGCAGAGACTGGGTCAAACACAGCGCTGATCTTCTCTGTTGTCCTCCTTGCTACAGAGTTCATTTGAGGATCGTAAAGCATAATCATTGATTGCAGTCACTGACCTATTTTTATTCTACTAGTTGATTAACCCGTTAAGGGCTTGCGCTTCCGAAACCACGCTGTTAAGGCACGTTCGCAATGAAACGGTCGTAGACGGAAGGAATTTGAAATTGAATAGAAATGCGACAGGAATTATGAGACAACCCAATATCTAACCTCCCCTTCAAAAAGCGAGAAAGTGTCGGGTGCAGACCAAACACCACAACTGACGACGGCCTCCAAGTAAATCTGGTTAGAAGTTGTTCATAGTGATAGCTGATTTCTGGTAAATGATAGTTGTAATTAGTGACAATCGATAGAATACAACTGCAACAGGCTAATCATTTCATTGGCAGAAAACATTAACATTTTGTGAAGGCCGTCGTCACTTGTGGTGCATGGTCTGCACCCGACACTTTCTCGCTTTTTGAAGGGGAGGGTACATCTTCCTAGGCCCTCGCCAACGTTTTATGGTCGTGTTTCGAGAGCGCGTCCCATCGACTGTTTTCCATCCTCTCACACTTTTTTCCCAGCAACTTATATTTTATTCATATCTAAAGTGATATTCTGAAAATTGAGTTCAATGCTTTCCATTTTGCATTATTGGTCTTTTCTGCCATCATGCACATATTCCGAGTTCTGTTCAGGACAAAAACTTTTCGAAGGTCTACTGGAGTTAAGTACGGTGGTTGCTAACCACTTTGTTGGATGGAAAGAAAACACCTAAAATAATTTATAAAATAATAATTAAGAAAGACCTAAAAATAATCAGCGGTAGAAGCAACTTCAAAATGATATCTGATATAGTAGGGAAGCAGGGTGTAGGGATCAGGGAGGGTTTCAAAGGAGGCTTTAACGAGAAGGTCGGAAGTCAAAGAAGAGGAAGCTTACTTGGTGAAAATACAGGTGGCCCCCTAAGGGTGCGGACCGACACGCAATTCGCAGCGAAGGATATGCCCCCGGCGATCTAGCATGGCCCTCCCGCGGCGCTATCGGCGCGGTACGCCCCCCTCTCACTGTCTGACACTCTAGCCGTTTAGCAGAGAGAAAGAGCGTTAATGTTGAAGAGGGCAGCATCGAGGAGAGTCGCATCATTTAAGTGGCGGAGGTGACGAGGAGGAGTCCCAATTCCCGGGTTCTGGACCATTTTTCATGGTTTACTCTTCATCCTTGCACCCCTAACCAACTCTTGCACCCCTACCTCGATTCTAATGGGCTGCCTTCTGATTGAAAACTCCGCCTCAGGTGAGACCGGTTATCACCAGATTTGGGTTAGATGGTTGAAGCGCCGACTTACGTCTGCTTCACACCCCTCCCCCTTCGTCGCCTTCTTCCCCAAGTAAATATATAGGTCGATTCGCATTCGCAACAAAAGTGCGTTACGAATCAAAGCTGGGTTTACTGGGATTACATGAAAGAAGTTGGCGACTACAAAAATGTTCACCTTTTCATTAAAAAGGAAACTTGTCATGTCCTAAAATTAGCAACAGAAGCTGCAGTAAAGTGACTCTCTGAGAATGGAAATAGTAGTCATATTACTGCCGTTCGTAGTAAGCATCCATTCATTGTGCACTTGATTTGAAGCATACTTGCGCCCAGGTCCCCTGGCTTATTTCATTTGCGTTCCTCCTTTGAATTGCTAACAGCAACCATTGTTCTTCCTTGTGCGGGAGAATATATTTGAACGATGTTGTTTTTCCAACGGAACCCTGTTTTCAGCTGCTTTCCTGGTAATGCAGTTTTCCACATGATCACCTGAGCGATTCCAAACTTTCCAAGAAAGCCGACTCCTCATTTGCTTTGTTTTGTCAACGGTGTTTTTCGCCACAATTCGCCGTGCGAATTTTCTAAGAAGGAGTTTTCGGCAGAGCATTCGTCGTTAAACTCGAAAAGGGGACTCAGGGTCAATCGTCGGATTGGACCGATTTCAAAATTTTTACGACCTCGTTGACAGGTCCGCCAACAACCCAGTCGATGTGAGGCATTGCACCTTCGCCCCAAATTTGCTCTAGATTGGCGTGGAGAGGGGGTGGTCCGTCATTTCATGGTATTTCTCCCACAACCAAAACCCTTTCAGAAAACCTCAGCGGCCTTCTGAAACTGCTGATACCCCCCCCCCCCCAGCTGGGAGCGCGGCTGACGGCTGGTCATAGTCGTGGTCAAAATTTCTGGTTCAAAGATAAGTAAGGGGGAATACTACTGGCGATTACAAGAATGAATTTGTGAATATTGTTCGGTGGTGGTCACGGTGGGTACATGGCTTGAAGCGGATTATGTATTTGAAAATAGCATTACATAGAGAAAATCGCGAAAACATGTGGAATACTTCGTTTTTTCGGTGAAATTCGTTTTTTGGTGACAGGCAACTCGGTGACGAGTACTCAGACGTCTGAGTGATTGACACTACTGGGCAGTAATTCATGAAATAGTGCATTTTTACTCCTGCATTTCCAGCGTGTCAAAATGGAGAACACAAATTGCTGTGAGGGCTCATTTAGATGGCAATGAGTGGAGGCTTAGCCCCCACAGCTTCTAAAAAATATTTTCCAAATTTGACTTGAAATCAGCGACTCGCGAAATTCGGGCAGGTTTTATCGCACTCACTGGACATTGTATATTATTTTCATCATTATGTATAAATCAAATTTGGTCATAAGTCACAGGGCGGAAGTGGTGTAGTGACAAGTGGCACGCTTACCACGCGAGCGGTCCGGGGATCAAATCCTGGGTCGTGAGTCGCCCGGGCCAACCAAGCCTTCCATCCCTCCGGTTAATTGGTACCAGACTTGTCTGGGAGGATAAAAACACTGACTTGTACATCGGCTGGCCCCCGCAAGTCATTGTATAGGCCACATCGCATTCAAACGCCACTACGAATGTACAAATGGAAGTAGAATGCGTGCCGCATCCCAAAAAGGGATTGATCAACGGCAAATGCTTTATCCTTTTTATCCTTTATCTATAAGTCACTAACTCGCTACGGGCCTAGGATCTGGGTAATCCTATGCCCTCGACTCCGACACAGCATTGAGCAAAGAGGGTGATATTTTCAGTGTTTTGAGTCAGCCTATTCCTGTTTTCTCCACGACTGGTTGTCCATTTCCTATTCCTCCTATCATATTCGAGTGGAATTTCCACATAAACTAGATCGTAGGGTTTGTTTTTGTTTATTGCTTCATCGCAGTGAACACGAGAACGATCCTTCAATGTGACCGTTCACTATAATGTATGCAAACCAGTGGCTTCTTGTGGTACGTGGAAAGACTGGGATAAAGAGCGCAATATTCAATTTTTCTGAAGAACAGTTCTGTCCCACTTGTCACTCGACGGGACCTCCCTTTCCGAGGACGCTTTGCACCTCGCGCTCTCAGTGGCTAGGGATCGGTAATAAAATGAATAACTATTCCGGCTTGCGGTAAGTGTAAGCTAGGGGAAATTTATTTTCCCAGAGTTCTGCGTTCTAGGGATAGTGCAAGTTTTTTCAAGGTAATTTCCGCATAGACTGCTGAAGCCACATTAGGACCCTTTGATGCGCATTACTTCGAATGGCCGCTCTGATAGAAATCAACTGTATGACGAACCTCTCTTTACTTTCCTTCATCTGGCTGAATAGGATTCCTACTGACTGTCCTATGTTGTATGGAAAACACTTTGATTATTGCATTTTTGTTCTTGCGACCTGGTTAAATGTTAGTGGAGGCAGTTGGAGTACTGTGAGCGAGTCAAGTTATGTAGTTTCGTGATGCCAAGTCGTTTCTAAAATAAAGCGACAACCTCAGATGAAGTCCTGTCTAAGAATATGCTCTGTGGGTGAAATAGGGTAGCCCGCGAGTGTCACAGATATGCCACTTTCGCTCGAAAATGCGCGACAATTGCAATAGGACCTTAAAAACTGATACGACGGTGACCAAGGTAAACTTATGGACGAGATACCTCGCGCTCGCCTTCACGCGACGTGGATCACGACATAGCAGAAAGATAGCCGGTAGAAAAATATGGCCAGGTAGCCTCACGCATTGAAGGGATTGCCTTCAAAAAACTTCCTATACAGAAACTCGAAGACGCCCTTTCCCCTACCATTGTCGATCCTAGTTCTCCCACCATTTAAAGTGGGATGTTGCTTTGAGCACTCGTTGGCTACACTCAGAGACCTTCTTAGGCTTCACTGAGTCATCGAGCTTTTCATCCAGCTTTCTACGCAAGCTTCATCTAAATCTCTTTTTCAGATAATGTTGTTAGTCGCCAACAGTCAGAGAGGATGAACGTCACGACTTCAGTGAATTCGTACCCAACCGACAGCTATGTGCTTCACTAATTGCGACAACAGTGGCGTCTTGTTATTAGCTCTGCAGTGTACTGATTCATTTCAATCATGCTGTACTTTAGGTAGGCTACAATTCTATTCTTCAATTTGATATCTAAGCTTTTTTCAGATTGTGAGCAGCTTGGAACATGAACTAAATAGATAATGGCAGTTCCTTGCGTTTTCTGAAAGGTGTTCCGGCCAAAAGATCGGCTCCTTGAGATTGAGGTAGTATCCTCAAAGGCTTAGGCCGAGCTAAACCGTGAGTGAGCTGGCAATGTACCTAAGCACACGGTCTGTGGCATTGTCGTGACTCCACCATGTGCCCCTGGTGGGCGCTAAAGACTTCCATAGACCGCTGCAACCGCTGTGGTTCTTGTCGTTCGCAGCGCACGTCGGTCTATACCTTGGACGTGCGATTTTGTGTCTCACCTCTTTTTACCATGCTGTGTCTCTCCATCGTACCACGATCGACCTCAGAAGGGAGGTTCTTGATGCCAAAGTTTTCCTTGGTTGCTTTTGCTTTTTCCCCTGGCGTTCTGTGGCTTCATTTTCCAGCTGGTTGACTCGAAAGTGATTCGACTGCGATCCCTGCCTTTAACCCCATCACAACGGACCAGGGCGTACTGATTGGCCGGTGCGCCTTGGTGTTTGTAAACAGACTGCAGAAAAGGAGACTGGGACCAAATGAAGTTAACGGTACCGCGTTCTAAAGGAGAATCGATGGGAATCCCGGTGAAGAGTTCCCTCACAGTGTCGAAATTTGTGTTTGTCATTGGAAAGGAACCTGCTCAGTAGGGCTTTGCCGGGCATTCCTACAATACCGCTACTAATTTTTGTTCAATCGACGGTTTGCGACGGTCGGAAACCGTCGCAAACCGTCGGCTCGCCATAACTCTTTAAAAAATGGTTCGCTCGACCTGCAGTTTATACCATCTGATAGCTCTGCTCGAGATCTACAAGATGGTTAAATTCAATTTCTGAAAGAGCTCCATCTAGGATTGCGCCATGCACTCGACCTCCATCCCGAGAAGTAATGAATATACTTTGTATGTGATGCGCATATAAGTCCTCCTATGCAGCCTGATCATCCCACAGAAACATGGATCTCAACACCCTCAGAATACGCCACGTACCCAACCGGTCCACCATATGGTGAGATTGAATGAATGTTTTTTTTCGAATTTCACGATCTTTAATTCGTTCTAGAGCGCTAATTGGCTAACCGTGCGCTGATCAACCCATTCTTCCACTCCAAATGAGAATCTTCGAACAGTTTCCAGCAGTAGTAGTAGACCTATTATGTGACATTCCCCACATTTAGAGGAGATGATTTGCGGAAACCTGAGAAGATAGCCAGGAATCTCTCCACAGACGTAGACTCCAGTTACTTCTCTGTAAGATTGATGTAGAATATTTGGTCACGGGTAAGCGCTCCGTCCGTGGTGTGGCCCCAAACATCACTCTCCGTCATGCCCTAAAATGAAAATCAGAGTTTTTGCTCTTCCAGATGACTCTACAGAGCTGAGGGGTGCACCGTTCGATTTCCCATGAAAAATACTACCGAATGGTGTACAACTCAGGTTTCACACAAAACTTTGTTTTTCTCACTTTTTTGCCCCATTGCCGATCGTCCTCCCAGCCCTGGCGCCACGTGCGATTTAGCGAGAAATTCTCTCCACCGACGTGGACTCCGGTCACTTGTCTGTAGGAAAGAGGTAGAATATTTGGTCACGGGTAAGCGCTCCGTCCGTGGTGTGGCCCCAAACATCACTCTCCGTCATGCCCTAAAATAAAAATCAGATTTTTTGCATTTCCAGATGAACTCGCAGACCTGAGATGTGCCCCATTGGATTCCCCGTGAAAAATGCTATCGAATGATATACATTACTCCTCCCAGTTGAAACTTTGGTTTTTCACCGTTTTCAGCCTTCCCCTATTATTGGCATCATTATTCCACTATTACTGCCCCAAAATCTCAAAGTTTCATTTTTCGTCGAAACTTTGCCTATTGGGGTAATTCGATGCCCTGATTACGAATATGACATTCATTCTCGTAGTGTGGGCCCCAAACATCACACCTCGCCCCATTTTTTGCGACAACTTCAACTTTTTTTGTTCCATGTTTAGAGCAGATGTTATGTAGAAAGCTGTGAAGGCAGCGACGAATTTCCTTTACTGACGTAGACTACGGTTACTTGTCTGTAGGAATTACATAGAAACCTTGGTGGCAGGTGAGTCTTCCTTCCGTAGTGTGACCCCAAACATCACACCTCGTCATGCCCTTGCGATATGATCAGATTTTTTTGGTTCTCCAGATGAACATAGAAGACTGAGATGTGCACCATTCAATTCCCCATAAAAAATACTGTCGAACGGTATACAACTCACTTTCTGGAGAACATCTAGTTTACCTGCCACTAGATCCATTTTGTGACATTTCGCAATTTTCGAAGGGATGTTTTGAGGAAATTCGAGAAGGGAGGGACGAACTCTCTTCCCTATCGTAGAGTAAGTTTACTTGTATGTTGGAAAAAGATGATACACTCGGGCTTGAGCGAGTGTTTCTTCCCTGGTGTGGCCTCAAACATCGCTCTCCGTCATGCCCTGAAATAAAAACCAGATTTGATCTCGAATAATTTGTACAGCTGTGACCAGATGTTATAATTCACTTTATTAGGCTTATGGCGTTCGAAAGTGCGTGGGAAAGTCACCACCGCAAGCTCGCGCCCGTGATCTTGACTTTCCAGCCCTGACAAGCGACGAGGCGAAACGTAAGCTAATAAAGTGAGTATAACAGCTTGGATCACAGCTTCTACAATTATTTGAAGATCAAATCTGGTATTTCAGGGCATGACGGAGAGCGATGTTTGAGGCCACACCAGGGAAGAAACACTCGCTCAAGCCCGAGTGTATCATCTTTTTCCAACATACAAGTAAACTTACTCTACGATAGGAAAGAGAGTTCGTCCCTCCCTTCTCGAATTTCCTCAAAACATCCCTTCGAAAATTGCGAAATGTCACAAAATGGATCTAGTGGCAGGTAAACTAGATGTTCTCCAAAAGTGAGTTGTATACCGTTCGACAGTATTTGTTATGGGGAATTGAATGGTGCACATCTCAGTCTTCTATGTTCATCTGGAGAACCAAAAAAAATCTGATCATATCGCAAGGGCATGACGAGGTGTGATGTTTGGGTCGCACTACGGAAGGAAGACTCACCTGCCACCAAGGTTTCTATGTAATTCCTACAGACAAGTAACCGTAGTCTACGCCAGTAAAGGAAATTCGTCGCTGCCTTCACAGCTTTCTACATAACATCTGCTCTAAACATGGAACAAAAAAAGTTGAATGTCGCAAAAAATGGGGCGAGGTGTGATGTTTGGGGCCCCACTACGAGAATGAATGTCATATTCGTAATCAGGGCATCGAATTACCCCAATAGGCAAAGTTTCGACGAAAAATGAAACTTTGAGATTTTGGGGCAGTAATAGTGGAATAATGATGGCAAATAGGGGAAGGCTGAAAACGGTGAAAAACCAAAGTTTCAACTGGGAGGAGTAATGCATATCATTCGATAGCATTTTTCACGGGAATCCAATGGGGCACATCTCAGGTCTGCGAGTTCATCTGGAAATGCAAAAAATCTGATTTTTATTTTAGGGCATGACGGAGAGTGATGTTTGGGGCCACACCACGGACGGAGCGCTTACCCGTGACCAAATATTCTACCTCTTTCCTACAGACAAGTGACCGGAGTCCACGTCGGTGGAGAGAATTTCTCGCTAAATCGCACGTGGCGCCAAGGGCTGGGAGGACGATCGGCAATGGGGAGCAAAAAAGTGAGAAAAACAAAGTTTGTGTGTGAAACCTGAGTTGTACACCATTCGGTAGTATTTTTCATGGGAAATCGAACGGTGCACCCCTCAGCTCTGTAGAGTCATCTGGAAGAGCAAAAACTCTGATTTTCATTTTAGGGCATGACGGAGAGTGATGTTTGGGGCCACACCACGGACGGAGCGCTTACCCGTGACCAAATATTCTACATCAATCTTACAGAGAAGTAACTGGAGTCTACGTCTGTGGAGAGATTCCTGGCTATCTTCTCAGGTTTCCGCAAATCATCTCCTCTAAATGTGGGGAATGTCACATAATAGGTCTACTACTACTGCTGGAAACTGTTCGAAGATTCTCATTTGGAGTGGAAGAATGGGTTGATCAGCGCACGGTTAGCCAATTAGCGCTCTAGAACGAATTAAAGATCGTGAAATTCGAAAAAAAACATTCATTCAATCTCACCATATGGTGGACCGGTTGGGTACGTGGCGTATTCTGAGGGTGTTGAGATCCATGTTTCTGTGGGATGATCAGGCTGCATAGGAGGACTTATATGCGCATCACATACAAAGTATATTCATTACTTCTCGGGATGGAGGTCGAGTGCATGGCGCAATCCTAGATGGAGCTCTTTCAGAAATTGAATTTAACCATCTTGTAGATCTCGAGCAGAGCTATCAGATGGTATAAACTGCAGGTCGAGCGAACCATTTTTTAAAGAGTTATGGCGAGCCGACGGTTTGCGACGGTTTCCGACCGTCGCAAACCGTCGATTGAACAAAAATTAGTAGCGGTATTGTAAGTATAATGCATGACCGGTGTTTAGGCAAAACCACACCGATCCTATAGATTAGTGCGGTGTAGGGGCCCTCAGCTACCGTCCTTCTTCGAGCAAACAGTACAGACGTGCACTAGACTATCCTCATTCGCTATAGGCCCTAGTGGAGACTTTTCTCGAAGAGCAACGGTGCAGAAGAGGTGCTGTTTATCAAATGTTGCTATTTGTTTTCACTTGTCTTCAAAGTTTATGGTCTTATTCTTACAAAAGCCTTCTATGAATGCTTCTACCAATTGTCCCTGCCAACTGTTATCTCATTTGAAGATGCACCAGCGCACATTATATAAAATTTCTGCCATGCACATCGTACGAATTTGTGATGAACGCAGTATCAAAGCTGTTCCCAGTTGACTTCCTGTTTGCGCCAAACGAACATTAGGGCAATAACCGCCTCAATGATCAAACTTTTTCCCAAATTTTGCGCGAGCCACATGATGGTTCCCCGAGCCAATACAGACAGTTCATTGGACCATTGTGTTTCGCATAAGGCCCCTATGGAGGCTTTGCTCGAAGAGCAGCGGGTGCACAGAAGACACCGCTTAATTGCTGTTATTTCCTTTATCCCATATGTTTAGTGCGGAAGCTCAACAGTCATTGCCAGTGTTCTCTCGAAAATTCAGGAGCAGCGCTATTGCAGTTACGTATTGTGTCTAGCCCTTTAAAAAAGACAATGGCGTGAAGAAAATTCTCAGGTTCCAGGGCGCTGGCGATAGACCATGGCCAGAATTTTCGAGACGTGAAGTGTCAGCTGTCACGTAGAGAATCCAAGTTGACGCCAAGCAACTTCCGTCGTTAGGGCGATATTTAGGCGGAACACATTCGCGTAGAGCGGAATTACACCTCCCTCCTCCCTTTCCATGTTATTACACTGCTATTCCATTGGGGCTCACTATTTGGTAGGTAAGTATTTTTTTCACTTGTCAGTAGCTTTTCTTTGCTGATGCATTACCTTCGTTGAGAGTGTGTGGTGCGTCAGCAATTCACCTCACCAATCCACTCGTTCTCGTCATTTCGATGAAAGGGGAAAAATTCACTGAGGATCGTTATGTAGACAAAACTCCAAATACTGTTGACAAATCAGTCTCTCGTCTTTTGACGGCTCTGACGGCTGGATAACTATTCAATTATATACATTGATAGAGCATTTACTGTTCGCGGTCGGGAGTTCGTGTTTAGATCAAAGAAGTGCTTCCTGCACCCGCCCCTGTTGCGCTCGACCTCAGCACTGGGATTATCTTCAGGGCTCGCTAGGAACTTGGCGTGTGTGCCCCATGACCTCTCTTTTTGTTCTACTATCAGTAGGTAAAGGTTCACATGCATTGGGTCAGCACTCAGCTTTTCTCCCCCAACCCTCTCACTCTACATTCAATTTTGAGTCAATCAATCTCGCGCCATCTCGGACCCATTAATCCATTATTTCTCACTGCTATGATTGGCCTGTAAATGCTAACATGGTTTTCTATTGTTATTCGTGCTGATTTCAGTCCGCTTCGCACCTTTCAAGCTTAGGAATGCTTTACCTCCATGTTTTATACCGGGAACTGTTGTGAAGTTCTCTGTTCATGCGTAGCTCCTCCTCCTTTGCAGCGAAGGAACCTTGCAACAAGTGACCTCATTCTCCTTCACTTACGGTATAATTCACATATAAAAATACATTTTAAAGTAATATAAAACGCTCTCGAAGAAGGCTCAAAGTACCAAATACGATTAGGCTTTTTTCAATTTGTAATGACGGGTATTGGTTCCGTTCAAGTTACCCAGTGGTAGAGATTACGGTTAAGGTAGGTATGTAAACGTATACGCTGTTCTTCTCCATTAGTTTTAGTACGAGAAGCTGTTCATGAGTCATTTTTCCGCTAGTCATTGGTTTGATGTCGGGCATCTAAGATTTTGGATTTTGAAATTTTACTTGCTAGTAATATTGACGTTCATTTGAAATTGTTAGGTATATTAGATTTACATAGTATAGAAGAAGCCACGATTGATTCTCACTTGCTTATTGTGGATCGTATTCTGGCAGCTTTAGCGAGCAATGATGGTTTAATTGTTGTGTGTGTGCGGTCTGTGTTATTTATCATTTTCTCTCCCTCCTTCCTCCACCTTCCCGCGTGCTTCCTTATATTGCTCCGAATGGTCGTCACGTTCTTCGTTTTCTGCGAACGTTGCTAAACTTCTTGCAAAGGAGCTCATGTCATTTGTAATTCCACATCAGTGTGGGGTAGCATCCAATAATATGTAGGCTGTAGACATCTAAATATGTGCTGGGGTGTTGTTATAACACCTCATAGGATTGAGAACAAACTATCGTTTGTTCTTTGTCTTCGTTAGGGATCCTCTTCTGGTATCGTGTCGCAACCACAGAGCTTACTAGCGGTCAAACCGGAAACCGTCCCATCAGCCTGGAGTTCCTATAATGTGGTGCTAACTTAGCTTCATATTCACTGATCGCGACCAGATCTCAGAAAAAGCTGTTCTTCCTGGATGAGATAATAAGTCCACTAATAAGCGCAGCGGTGATTTTATTGGCGTGACTTGAAACTGCGCGACTAGTATGTTCACTTCCCCGCTGCGACCGCTGCCATTCTTGTCATTGCAGCACAAGCAGTCTCCGCGTGCTCGCGAATTCTCCATTTTCCCTCTCCTCGCAGCACTGTGTCTTTCCATGTCTATCTTGCTTGATACAGCGAGAAATTTCATTCTTTTTATGGTGCTTTCTGTTTTTTCAACTAGCGTTCCTCTTTGCACTTCTTGCCTATTTTTTTGATGGAGTATATTATATTACAAATTCTATTCCGACCTGTGCCTTTATTCTTCTTCGGTTTACAGTAATCACAAATCGTAGCAGCATTTCAAACACCCAATTTTGAGTTTCAGAGAATCTCAAACAACGACTTGAGTGGGTGTTGGCCATATGCCACATTTCGATATCACCCTGATAGCTGTCGGCGTTTCACTTTCACTACCTGTCCACCCTTTGTGGTACACGACAGGAGGCCCGTCGCGCGGCAAGAAGGCATAGTCAGCGGACGAGTCGCAGCGCGTACTTTGTGATTTCGCGTCAAGTTAAATAGAATGTACCATTGTACGTCCTACATCGCACATCACGCGCTGCGACTCGTCCGCTGACTCTGCCTTCTTGCCGCGCTACAGGCCTCCTGTCGAGTAGCCCGCTTCAACTCCCGTCTGTGCTCATTTCCACTTACGATTTCAAAACGTTGTGAAGTGGCTGTAGTAAAGAGGGTGCCTAGCATGATGTAGGAGGGTTAAGCCATGATAAAAAAAATATTGTTGGTCGATTAGCGATGATATCCTCAACGCTGGCCTTTTGTTTCAACGGATGTGATTCATCATGGACCAGGGCGACTAGCGTTGGATCAGTAGTCCCAGTAGTCGGGGAGCGAACAGAACGACACTGCTGGCTGAAAAGGGAGGCAATTCTTGACCACACGAAAAATCTCATCGACGAAAGAATAGCAGCTTAACTCAGCTGATTACTGTGATGAGGGATTACTTCCACAGCAATTGGTAGCGAAATGATTCACTGCTGTCTAAGGGTTTAATTGGAACCAGATTGCATGTAATTAGATCAGCGCAAGCTAGGTCGTTTTATATCTACTTGTTAGCGAAGAATCTCCACCTCTTCTTCTATCGGTTCTACTAGTAGGACATGACTAAGAATTTCTCGCTAAAGGAAGTCCCCTATTATGCTGAAAGTCTATTCGACGGAAATGAGCCATTATTTCCAGCGCTCACTCGCATGAGCAAAAAATGTTTACAGAGGCTTCTCACATTTGCAGGTCTTTTCTGCTAGACATAGTTAATCTGCAAATAATATGTGACTCAAGAAGGCTCTGGAAGAAGCTGAAATTCGTGTAATATAATTCTTTTTACTCGGTACATCATCCAAACGGTTGAGGAGCATGATTTATAGTGGAGGACTTACCAATTTCGCTCGAAGTAGAGCGTATCAGAAGAAGTTCCGTTTGCTCTTTGCGAAATTACGTCATGCTGCAGAAGTCCTTCCCCTCTCAGGCAACTTACAAGTTATGTCGACAATGTCGATGAGTAAAGGCAACTCATAGTAATAACCAGAAATTATGAGTCAACCCAATATTTTATACATAAATCTACGGGTAGGAGGGTTTATCAAAGGATTCTATGGCTAGGCTTTTGAGTGAAAATGTTCCTTTCAGAATGAGAAATTTGTACGGAACAGGCATTAGGAGGTTGCACAAAAATGCATAAGAGGTTCTATAAATATTTAAAGTGAGGGGTTGTGTTGGATATTATGAAAATAGTGAAAAAAAATGGACCA
>MU870544.1:1854-19337 GCA_036418205.1 Ostertagia ostertagi | reverse complement strand
AAACTGCGCAACGTGACCGTTGAAAACTGCGCAACGCAGGGTTGACTCTTGATCCCGGGTCGCAAGCCGAATGTATAATAGTATCGAGGTACACGGAAGTGATCACTGAAACAGAAAAGTTGCGGGTTTCATTTAAGTTTCCTTATTTACAACCTGTCGATCACCATTGACCGACATCGTCCCATGTCTTTCTTCTTCTTCTCCCTAGCGTTCGCAGGGTCCGCTGTCTTTGTCAGTCGTCGCCACTTTAGTCTGTCCAGGGCGTCCTCTGCTGTGGCCATGACTTCACTTAGATCCTTCTTGATCACGTCTCTCCACCTCTTCTTTTGGGGCTCCTCGCGGTCGCTTGCCTTGCACTTCGAAGTCCATCGCTGTTCTTATCGGATGGGACCCTTGATGACCCCAACCATTTTAAAGCGAGGGATTACGATAAGTTTGGACTGGGTTCATAGTGGAAGTGGAGATGCTGAATAATGCCCCAGTGGCGAAAAAAGCAAAGAAATCCGTCAAGAAGGCGCAAAATGGGACCCCTTTCTTTGCCCGTTGACCTCCGATAATGGACGAGCTAGCAACCAATTAGGAGGTCGTTTGCACATGTTATGCTGATAGCCTCTATCATTTCAGCAAGCATCATGCTTTGATTGATCACGCATCCCATGAAAAGTTATAGGATACACTCTGGAAGTGGAATATCTCGTCACATTGGCAATCGAAGGGCGCTGCTGCTGGGGGCGGAGCACAGACCGTGGCGGGGCTCAGCAGGGTCAACCGTCCGTTCGAACAGTTCGAACGGGGGGTCGCATTTGGGCTCTGGGAGGGAAAAGGGGGTCGCATTGCGCGCTTCGGTCATCAGGTAGGGCAGAGGGTGTGTGAAAAAAGTTGCCGTTTCAGTGGTTGTATATACCCCCCGCTCGACGGCTATTTTTGGGGAGTTTCGGAGTTTTAGGTAGGTTTTGGGCTGTGTCAACTGGTCTCAGAATCAAATACTATAGAAGAGGGAGAGGTCGCGGTGGGGGGAAGGCTGGTTGTATTGGGGGGTCGCAACTGTGTGTTGGAGGGGTCGCAACTGGACCCTCTCGAGAGGGGGGGTCGCAAAAATCCCGAAAATGTTCGAACGTGACGGTTGACCCTGGGCTCAGAAAGGAATGGCAAGCCTTGTACGCTGCAACTAGCGCACCTTTGACCACAAAAACGCAACATTTCGTTTCCTTGGGCCCCTGACTACTGCTTCCAATGGTGCATGTACTTCCACGCTGCATACGCACTTTATCGTAATCTCTCGCTTTAAGGCTGCTTTGGCTCCTTCGTACATGTCCTTCACCAGAGAGATCAGGTGTTCTGGCACGTTTCGTTCCCTGAGCGACCTCCATAGTACTGCTCGCGGTAGCCGGTCGAACGCCTTCTCCAGGTCGAGGAAGGCTAGGTAGCAGGGTCGGCGCTTTTCTCGATACTTCTCCATCACTTGCCTTGCGATGAAGATGGCATCCGTTGTAGACCTTTCGGGCATGAACCCGAACTGTTCCTGGGAGATCGGGACCAGCTCCCGCAGCTTCGAGTCGACCAGCCGCTCGTACAACTTCATGGTATGCGCAGTCAACTTGATCCCGCGGTAGTTGGAGCAGTCCATCGCGTCACCCTTCTGCTTGAAGATGGGGACGATGGTACTTGTCCTCCATGCATCCGGCATCTTTCCTTCCACTGTTACCTTGTTTTACCCGTGTGCGTAATAACTTCGTATAGCCCGGGTGGGGACGTGTCCACTTACTGTGCCTGTATGCCTCTCTCGCTGCCGCTTTTCCGTTGCCTCGATTGTCAGCCCGCCCATCTGACGCCACATCCGCCCTTTCCAACCGTTCATCGTCTCCAGATGCTGCATGACACTTCGTTAACCTCATCCTTACTTTTCCCAGGAGTCGATGACACAGCTTGTGGCCCCCTTTCTTTTTCCCTGCCCGTCGCCGTTTGACTGCCTTTGAGCGCGCTCTGTGGGGGAACTCCTACGTTTAGCCGATCCTTGAGGCTCTCAACCTCTTCCGTACGCGCCTCATCAGCCTTTCGGCCCTGAGCTTTCTTAGCGATGAAGCATCGGCGCCGTTTTAACAGCTTTTCATCCGTACCCCCAGCCCTGATTTCTTATGCGAGCCATCGACCTGCCATCCGGCGTGCCTTAATCCAGCCTGAAGATCGAACTTCTCTGCCGTTTCCTGCCTTTCCAACCTTATACGTACAAGTGTCCATTTCACGCGTGATTCTTCGTCCGTTTGGCTTCGCACAGTCAGCCTTAGCGAATTGCCTCTTTGCAACCACTCTCATGCTAGCGCTCGACGAGATCCATTCTGTTGGCTGCTCAGAGTCATTCTGCCAGCGCTTTGTATGCTCGCATTTCTGCTTCGCGAATCCGCTGGAGCCTCTTCCCTCGTTCAGCCAGAACCACGCTGCCCTCTTTCTCGTTAAGAATCCCACCTCGCGTCCGCACCTTAGTGACCTCCGTTCCTTTGGCAGCAGTGTTCGCTACGATACGCCTATCCCCGCCCACCGGGTATGCCCTCGCATGGTTCGCCCTGTCTCATGGCGTTAGAGGATTCCACCACCCCCCCTCTTTCTGAATTCTCCTCTCGTTTCTCTCAACCCGTTGCTCCTTTGTCCATTCTTCTTGGAGCTGTCTACCCCGCAATCTCTGCCCCGCGACCAGGGGCCTGTGTCTCTGCGGGAGTTCTCTCCTTAGCCACCTCTCCACCGGGTAAGAACTTTGATATTCTCTTCACAGTTTTTGAGGGTTTGATCTCTTACCAAGCACAATGCTCTCGAAATTTCTCCGTCTGATTCGTCACCCCTGCGCGCTGTTAGTGTCCCTTCTGAGCTCTTTTCCCTTTCTCGCGATAGCTATAATCGTGCTTTGCAGCATTCTTGCCTTTTTGCTCAACCGGGCTGTACTGTTCCCAGGTCGCAGGAACCCTTTCCCGCCCCTGCATGCGTTTCCTCATGTCCTTAGCTCCCTTTCCTAGCCCGTCCGTGCAGGTCCTGTGTGCCCCCTTTCCCGGGCCACGCGTCTCTCTCCGTCATCTCGAGCCACTTTCCTCTATACCGCCGATAGGCCTTTCAGGTCACCCGTGCTCTCATGGCCTCAGCGCCCTAACATCACCCGGTCGTGTAGATTCTCGATTCTTATGGCCTCTCGGTTTCCCCATGCGCTTCCACGATAAGGAAACCCCACGTTCCTCTAATCACTTTTCTCTGGCAACCCGGCTTGCGGGTGCGTAACCAGCACGATTCAATGTCCTAGTCCACCCCTCCCTTTGCCGTTTTGGTCATACATCTTCTCTCAGCCATCGCGATCACCCTCCCCCCCTCGCATGCCCCCGCCGATTCCTGCCTCGCCTGATTCTTTCGCTCACCTGACGTTATTTACCCCCGAGTTGGCTCTCTTCCGTTATGTTTCTACACTGTTCCCCCGCTTACTGCGCGCAGCGCCGGTGTTCCCGCCCACTCGTCTTCGGTCGTCTCTGCGGTTCATTTCTTACAGGCTAGTAAACGTTGACACGCTTCCCCGATTTTCCTGGCCTTAGCACCTTTCATGGCTCTCCGCTCCTGAGGCATAAGCAACCTAGATGTTCCTAGGCGCTTGTCTATTGTCAGCATCACATACTCTCGGTTCCGCGGCCTCCTTATCCCTCTGTGCTCTTTATCACAGATCCATACGTTACGGCTTAAGTCCCTTTCAATTCGCAACTCCATGCTTTTTCTACAATTTTGCTCAGCCTCTATGGCCGAGGCCGTTCACTTTTCTCTCTCGGTAGCCCTCGCATACTGACCACAGAACTCGGGCGGGGGTTCTGCGCGCCACTTCCGGGTGACGTCCTAGCTTTATCACTGATTCCTTTTTCGACTTTAGACATATTTGTTGTGACGGGGGTCTTCATCAGCCGGCCTGTCAACCTGGGCCTGACGCTGGTACTAGAACCATTTTTGCAATTTTTGCAAGGCATGGTTTAGAGCCTCGGCAGGGATCGAACTCGCGGTTTTTCAGAGAGGTGCAGATTGCATCGACATTGCGATTTCTTCATACCTCTCTAAAACTCCCCCACTCGGTTCATATCCTCTGCTTCTTCCCGACATGCGTCATTCTTCTGATCATATCACTGTTTATTGCTGCGTAGCCCAGCATTGACCGACATCTTCGCCAAACGTGTAAAAATGATTACGTTGAGTAATGTTTGCTACCGTAACGCCAGGAGTAGTGACGAAAGGAACTTTTTCGCTGCATTGGCAGGCTACACTTCCTTTTAGGGGCGATTATACACTGGACTAAGACCAGATTAGGAATCCTCGCTTTTCTCTTGCAAAAAGTGTAAAATTGTTTAGCGGTGTCTCAACTTTAAAGGTTACATGCTTATGAATTTGACGCTGAAGGCTGCATTCTTGTTGAATTGTATACTCCTCCTGTAATTTCACACAAACCCTTTCAGAATCCTCTTGTTTCTGAATTGAGATTCTTCGTCTCCCCAGACAGCCGTAGCGCCCGTGTCCTTCAGATCAATTCAGCATTCAAGGACTCATTTGAAAGAGTAAATATTCTTGACAAACGAAGAACTCCATCACGAATTTTCCGATGTTAAATTTTTGCAATCTCAACATCGGCCATTCTCTCAATACTGGACGTAATTCAGGCGCCGTTCAAGCGATCCGTTCGAATCTTCTAGTTTCTATGACGTTATAACGTTTGATTGAAGCGAATTTGAACCTAGTTGTGCCTTGGAAAACGTGAAAACTCGCCTTAATTACTAACTTTTCCACTTGATATGCAAAAATTCCCTCAATGTGCATCCTTCAAATACTGAACGTATTTAGCAGTTCTAGTGACCGTTTGGTAGTGAAAGTCTTCCAGTTTTTTGTGCCATAGTAATTTTCCATATTTGGAGAAAATGAAGCAAGTTATGGCTTTGGAGTGTGTAAAAACTCGTGGTCATCAATTCATGAATTTTCTGAATACATGAATTTTTCTCGTTAAATAATCTATACTTGTTATTTCTTGGAATTTTTTGTAATTTCAATACTGATTAGAAAGAGCTCTTTACAAAACTCCCAAATCTGCTTTCAGATTGAAAATTCGTCATATTTGAAGAAAGTTATAATCATTTGAATATTTGTTCAAATTTCAATAGTAGATAAGCTGCTCCACGGTCAACGCCAAAGATCAGTCAACACACAGCTGGCTAAGGCGGTTACAAGGCTTCTTTCAACTGAGGGGGACGTAAATTGAGAACCATAATCTGTGTAGTACTAGAATTTGGTAAGTCTTGTGGAGGAAATAAATAAAGAAGAGGTGTTGTCATAGTATGCCATTTTTAGTGACTAGTTTGTCGTTTTTTGCTCCGTTTCTCGTTTGCTCGTTTGGTAGGACTCATCAATAATGATCATTCTTTGACTTTTTCACTTTTTTTTGTACTTCTCAAACGAATTTTTTGGTGGACAGGTGGGTAGCAGGGCTTTTTTTATGAACAGTTTCAGGGAAGTGTTGAACAGCCTTTTCATAGTTCGGCTTTTGAAAAAGGTGATTTCATGGAGGGAGGGGTGGGCGGGGGAGAGTCGTATTTCCAAATTTCCCTCGATGCCTCGCTTGACCCTGCTTCCGAGTCTTCCAGGGCAACTGAAACCGGCACCACTCTTGGATAGCTAGGCTCTGTGGGCTGGAGCGCTCTCCAGCTAGAGGCGTCTCGTTATTTCCATGGGGAGACTCTAACCGAACCTTAACTAAACTTACCTCAGGTGTCCGGGTTTGTTCATATTTATACCGAATCAACGAATAACGGTCTCTCACAACTGGACGTGGTGTTCCTTTAAATGAAAACTGGTTCCGAGTTTAATAATCTGCAAACAATCTCCCCTCACGGGTTTTGTGGAGTAGCGCTCTAGGCTTTTCTGGCAAGCAATTGTTCTGGCTATTGCGGATCCGCTCAGCTGAGGGGAATTTTCCTTAAAAAGAAAAGAAAAAGAGATGCGGGCCTCTACCGAATCAGGGAAACAACCTTCTGCATTTTTACCCCTCTGACACTTGCTTGTATCGGAGATGAGATGGCACTCCTGTGATAGTAACGACCATGGAGTTCTTTACTGACCATCTGCCCTGCTGGCGACTTCGTTTAATCAAGCTCCTATGGGATTCTTCCAAAGCAGCGCCGTCAGTTGCGGTCAATTTGCGCTCAATTCGACATCGGAACGTATCAGCCACCCTTGGCAGATTGGCCGGTCTTTCTCCCTCTCGCAGGCCTATGCATGATAGGCATTGCTTCCTAGTATCGTCTGATAATCTTTCGCATTGCCCTTCTAGAAAACTTTAAAATATTCGCATTGTCCTTTGTTGGGTGACCTGCCTCATGCAAACGAATGGTCGCAGGTTCCCACTAAAATACCCTTCCGCCAACCGAAAGGTCGTAGGATTTCCACGTCATCGCTGACGTCAATTACAGGAGGACCTTCCTGCAGAAGTGATCGAATCGACAAATGAAGTGAAAATATTCGAGTTCTTCTGCTGAACTGAACAAATTTCTGTGCCCATAATTTGGAACACCCTGTATAGCCTACGCTTTGCAGGCCACTGTGTAATAGACACACCCATTCCATTATTTTTTCTCGCAGACGCACCCAAGTTTTGCGAAGTCCGAAGATTTCTGTATCTATTTTTACAGATCGGATATTGATATAAGTATAAAAGTTGTGACCCACGGGATTAAATAGTTTCAGTTAAAAGGGTCAAAACTTGTGAACTCTTCAAATCCTGCTGAACTCACCGACTAACTTTAAGAGAGAAGTAGAATTGTGGACGGCATCTGGATGTTTTGCCATACGTTGAGGTGATAACTGTTTTTGCAGACATGATAAGCATTGGATGTGTCCTGTTCCAATGTCAACTGACATCAAAAGTACCCTTCACTAAAGCTAACAGGATTTCGGCGCTAAGTGTGATGGGTGACAATTGCAAAGAGTTGATACACCCCAAATACCCTAATTCCGGTATGAAAAAACACGCACCGATATATGCCGTAAAAACACCTTTGCTCGTGCAGCGTTGTTCTAAACACCTCAGAAATTACCGGAAGTTTGCCCATAGAAGAAATTCAATGTCCTGATCTCGAAAATGACTTTCATTTTTAGCGATGCCCGCCATTGCGCAGTTGCGGCTCCTTGTCACGACATGTGTTTTCAACGAATTTGGTGTAAACTCTCACATAGGGGTTATTTGGTGTACGGATTACAATATGACATTCATTCTCAGCAGTGGCGTTGTTGGCGCCTATTTTCCACTCGTCTGCGCCCTCCAACCGAGAAATACAACCGTTGTGCGTTGTACAGCCCTAATTCCAAAAACTAATGTTATATTCGTAATAAGGAAACCAATAGCCTGCAGAATTTTACTACACAGAAGTTTTATTCATTTTAGTAAACAAGGGTCGTAACAAGATGACCTCAACTGGCGCTAGATGGCGCCACCGCTAAAAATGAATGTCGTTTTCTTCGTAACCAGTATTCGAAATACCTTTATGAACAAGTTATGGTTGTTTCTAGATGTACGCAAGTGCACTGCACCAGCGGAGGCGTCTTTATGTGATATCGGCGCGGGCTTATTACAAGAAATTCAGGGTTTGCTTCATTTGCGAAGCCTAATCGGTCATCGGTCGCAGGGCTACATCACATGTCAAATCTGCGAGTATTGATGGATGTATAACGATGCGAAAAATAGCTTTTTTACAATGATTTTATTATAACTATCACAATAGGTGAATAGCAAAAGCCAGCTCGGGTGAGAGCAGTGTGCTCTTCATACAGCAGGCCGGAATTGTACAGTATCATAGCTTGAAGGCGATAGCAAGTGGGGATAAGGTGACCTCATAGATCGTTCATTATAAAGCGTCCAACAGCAAAGACATGAGCAGGTTTCGTTTCAATCGGAGAACAAATGAATTCTTTGAAAACCATCTAAGCATAATTTACATCAGGGATTCACTAAAGTAGTGTTTAAAACATCTTTCGATTCTGAATAAACAGTGCTCATAAGACCATGAAAACTAAACGGTTTTGCATGACTTAGCTACACATAATTCAAAACACAGACACATCTACATAAATATCGGCGATCGACATGTGCTCATGTACGACCCTTTCACCACCTTCTACCGAATGAGTTTTTAATGTTTGTACAGATAAAAGTTAGTACCCCCAGACGAGTGCGTCAATGTAGGGAGGATAGAAAACTTCGACGCTCTCCTGAATCCTTCTGCTTATCGTGTCACTGCATCGTTTTCCAATTTGATGGACAGTTCAAAATTCAATCAATAAATACAAACAAAGAGATATAAAATGATAGAGTCACTAACATTGCTCTCATTGGCCCTACTAGGCCAATGTTTGGGTTGCAGTGATGGTGGGAGGCGAAATTATGGGCAACAATACCTTATTTGATCGCGAGAATGTCCTTGTTATCCAGGTACGATAAGGACTGATGAAATAAAGCGAAACGAAAGCATTTAATGCACAAATAGGTCCAACTAGAAAAGTGAAAACATATTCTTGCATTGGATGGTAGAAGATATCCAATACAAAAAGTACGGAAGAGATGGCGGCGAATAAAGAGCACATCGGCAGCCAGGACTGGATGGTGAGCACCTTCAAGTTATTGATTTTGAATAAAAAAAAACTCTTACAACAAAAAATTAAAGCTAGTGCCCGAAAATGTGGAGCTTTTCACAGATAGTCGACACTCCTTCGATTTCAAAATTGGCTCACTAGAGTGCATCGAATTTGTTCGAACCAGCTCCTCCGCCGGCGACAGCTGCAGCCTCCTCCTCCTCTGCGTAAGGTTAGGCATTTAGCTGTGCTTTGGTGCATTTGGTGGGTCAACACTTCAGAGAGCGATTGCTTTTCCTGTATACTAGAAGGTCCCGCCGTAATCATAACACCTTATCGAAGTTGGATCTCAACAACGATTTGCACCTTTAGCTTGTTCTCTTTTTCCTTCCCTACACTTCATTTTCCGTCCTTCCTCCAATTGCCAGTGCCTTTCCATGTGTTATGAATAAGTGTGTAGTGGGTGATTACGTAATTTTGAGGATGCTAACATTACTCGCTAACCAGAAGCCTTCGTTTTGAATGGGGACCAACAGATTACCGACGACGTACATGCACTTCCTCTCATAACTATAGCTACACCTAACAATAAGAAAGCCCAAAATCTTACAAATTTCAATGTTTCAGAAAAAGTTTAGTAACGTGACAATGTGTTAACCCTTTCGACCCTGGCGGTGGCAATTGTCACCACCCAAATTCAAACGCTTGCACTGCCGCTAAAACAGCATAGCTTTTCTAATGCTGCGAGAGGTTGCTTCAGTCAGCCTTCCCCTTTCTAACTATGAGGTAAACCTGCCATTTCATTGTGTGTTGTCACTGTCACATTTCACTGTTTTTCTTTTCATGCTTTTCTTTGGCTTTTCTCTCCCCGAAGCACAACCAGGAGAAGGAAAAAGTTGAAGAGGAAGACACACAAACACTAATGCATCGCTGGCAAAAGCGGACCGTAGTTCAGTCGGCTCCTCCACATTTTCCACTCAAGGATGAGCATAAGATTCTTTCACGCGCAAGAAACATTGATGAGCCAGCTAAGTTTCGAAGAAGATTCGACGTCAGGACACGGTTCTGGTAGAAGTGGGTGTTTTTCTCGTGACAACTTGAGACCCTTGAGGACGTGAGAACTATTTCTTTACTATCAAATTGCAAGATGACAATCCTTGAGTCTCCAGCTCCACCTATCATGCAATCCATGAAAGATCCTGACGTCGATGTTGAATTTGTTCAAACTTCTCGCGCGCGTTGCTCTCAACAGTTTACGAGAACCACGCTGACCTTTTTCAGAACGTGAGAAGTTTCTTAGCAGTTTTGACCTGCCTCGAGAATTAGAAGTTAGCACAATAAAACGTTTCGTGAAACGGGGGTGAAAAATAATAGGAAAACATGAGGTCGATTTGTAATTTTAGGACATCGGCCGACTGGCTTTCTCACAGAAACTGTTAAA
The DNA here is from genome assembly GCA_036418205.1 of Ostertagia ostertagi. NCBI lineage: Eukaryota > Metazoa > Nematoda > Chromadorea > Rhabditida > Trichostrongylidae > Ostertagia > Ostertagia ostertagi. Next base: position 9,274 of record MU870544.1, on the reverse strand, counting down.
AGAAATGACTGAGACCTTAGGTTAGAAGTTGGTGTTTGTAGACAATTCCGCATTTATATTTAATATATTCTGGATCGTAGATTGAATTCTTGAAACTCTTCCACTCTTACACTTTATTGGCAAGCTTTCGGCAATAATGCCATCATCAGACCAATCTTAAAATTACAATACTTGCGACTGATCAACTGTTCTTATACAATAAACACTATACATCGACATACCAGCGATAAGGGAGTACGGAGGAGACCTATGAGGGTCGGGAACGAGTGAAAAATGAGACATCATCCCCGAGGGAAGGACTTCATTGATTACGTAAGAAGTCTCAAAAGGTCACGTAACTCTTCCTTTTTGTTAATTTCTGGCCTGATTCGATGTATTTCCCGCGCTTCCATGATCTTTCTTTCCAGTGGCCGTACCAAATATCGCATCTTGTGGTGGTCCGGCAGATAGGTTGAGCTGGCTTCTAGTTCAACTACTTTCGCCACTGTTGCGGTATGTGGGAGCGCACATTGTCAATGTCGACGAATTCATTTCGGCGCTTCACCAATGTCCAGTGCCGACACAAGCCTTCTACGCGAGCTTCGATGTGGTATCCTTATACACCAATGTGAATAATGCGGACGCAGTGCGAGCTGTTTTATCCCTTCTGGAAGAAAATCGTGGTCGCGTTCCCACGATGGGATTCTCCGCAAACGAAATAAAGGACCTCATTGAAGCGGCACTAGAATGCAACATTTTTTGCTTCAACAACAAGTTTTACAAGCAAAAACGAGGCCTAGCCATGGGTAATCGCATAGCACCGGTGTTAGCAGTCATCTTTCTGGACCACATAGAGAAGTCTTCATTAACAAGTGGAATTTTGTTCTACAAGCGTTATATTGATGACGTCTTTGTTATTGGAACAACGGAAGATGATCTTGTGGAAACGTTAGAAAGACTGAACACCCACGATATGAACATCACCTTCACAAGAGAAGATCCAGGGAGGGATGGTTTTTTGCCATTTCTCAATACGCAAGTGAGAATACGTGAAGGCTACAAGGAACACCTATGGTATAGAAAAGCTGTCCTAATATCTTGTTGCACTCTAGAAGTGCCCATCCGATCTATATGAAGGCGAACGTCGTGCGGAATCTTCTAAGGACGAAGGAGAAGCTAGGGACACGAAGGGACCCAATTGTGAAACACCAAAGTTGAGAGCATTCTTGAAAGTAATGGATACTTCGAAGGAACTTTCAAGACCTGGGTTCCACATAGATCAGCAGACGGAATAACCCTCATGATGCCTTTTGTCCACGACAAAATGGCACGTGAGGTGAACCGCGTTGTGAAGAACTCCCAACTTCCCATCCGACTTGTCTTCCGTCCTCCTCCTACCCTGAAAGATCTCTTCACATCATCCCGAATTTATGAAAATCGGTGCCACGAACAATCTTGTCGATACTGCACATCAGAGAAGATCTGTGAACTCCAAGGCACCGTTTATCTTGTTCAGTGCAGAGGATGTGGAGAAAAATACGTGGGGGAAACGGCAAGACCTTTGAAGATTCGACTGGACGAGCATAGGAGAGCGTTGGCCAATCCCGCCGCTTATCCTCATAGCAGCTTCTCCAGACACCGTACGTTGAGACATGAGAATGAGGACGCTCCATCTTTCAATGTGAGCGTTCTGCATAGACATTTGGTACGGCCACTGGAAAGAAAGATCATGGAAGCGCGGGAAATACATCGAATCAGGCCAGAAATTAACAAAAAGGAAGAGTTACGTGACCTTTTGAGACTTCTTACGTAATCAATGAAGTCCTTCCCTCGGGGATGATGTCTCATTTTTCACTCGTTCCCGACCCTCATAGGTCCTCCTCCGTACTCCCTTATCCTGGTATGTCGATGTATCGTGTTTATTGTATAAGAACAGTTGATCAGTCGCAAGTATTGTAATTTTAAGATTGGTCTGATGATGGCATTATTGCCGAAAGCTTGCCAATAAAGTGTAAGAGTGGAAGAGCTTCAAGAACATTCAATCTACGATCCAGAATCAAATGAAGCTCAGAGATAGCAGCATTTTGTCATATTCCAATATATTGTCACATTGGAGCCTTTTCAGGAACTATACGTTTACTTCTATATGATGCTTTCACTTCACTTGTTCGTGATTGGCTCCAGCTCACTACAGCCACGGACAGATAGTTATTTGCACTCAACATTTCACATTGTAAGAAAGCCTTAGGGGTTCAGTTAATGAGGCACTCTTTTCCAAGTGAGTGTTAAAGTCGACGATAAAATCTAGAATGCATTAGGTTCTCCTCAAGGGCTCAATTCAAATTGCATTGAATTACAGAGTGGGTCTCATATTCTTGCATTATAGAGCGAAAAACTGGAAACAATGTTTCACAGGGTACTGAGTCATGGACAAAACTTCCGCCAAATAAGAGATTCGAAACCGCAAATCTCGCTTAGCGGGCAAGGGCGCTACGAGTTTCTTGTGAACCTTCCACAAAGCGAACTGCAAGTGTTATACAGCAGGTAACCAACGCGAACAGGTCAAACTGTTAATAAAGAATAACTGCTGGACTATGCAAACATCAAAGCCTTCAAGCGCATATTTGATATACCCACCGCTCAGGAACTTTCATTAGTGCGGAGGTTTTAAATTTTCGACTTGCATCCTAGTTCGTTAGCTGAACTGCGTTGCAAGAGGACTTTTATCTTTGAAGTGTTTTTCAGTGTACTCTTTCCGTAGTTTTGCACACCTTTGAGTGTATCGAAACAAATAAATAAAGAGGAGCTCACCCGACTTTGACTCAAGAGACTATCAGTGAACTGAAATCGTTTGGTAACGGTTAAGGTAATTGTTTGGTAATCCAAGAATAGCGCAAAAAAACAATAAAAAGCGGTGTGCATAAGCAGATATCGAATTCTGAGCTGACGCCCTGAAGTGAGTGGTGTGGTATGTACTGTGGTGCATTCTATTTTCTTCGACTGAGCTGAACGCCTACTGTGTGCACTGCGACTCGTCCTTTGCTGCGTCTGCGTACGCAGACGTCCTACGTCGTGCGACGGGCCTCTTGCGGGTCTCCTAACCTCACTATATGATTGAGCAATATCACAACGCGTATCTTTGCGAATGACATCGGATTTTACGCAACAGCTGTAATACAAACGCTATTCAAACAATCTACAGAAGGTAGGTATCAGGGCCAGTATCCATCTCGGTAAATGTTGTTTGCATATTTGTTGCGGCCTTTCAATGAATTTCAAGGTCAATGGTGCCAAGCTTTTACTTGCGCCTTGACAGAGTTTGGCGTCATCTTTGATCCGCTTTTCAGGTATTTCAAGCATGCAGAGAACGCCGTTAAAGGAATCCTCTGCTCACGATAAGAACTAAACAAAAAATTGAAAAAATTGTTCCGATAGACAACTCAAAACTAGAAGGATTGCTCCGCGTTCAAACTCGGACATCTGTCACGAATCTGGCGGTGAGAACGGTTTTGCTGTTCACGACGCGCTGTCACTATAAACTCTTTTTGACCTTTTGATTCATTCCGCTAACATCTCACACTTCACTCTGCATCCTATTCTATCGAATGTTGTTTCGTCTATTCTCCAGAATCGCAGGCTTTACCCAGCTCCATCCAATGCGTCGCCTGATACCTTACCGGAGCTAGGTGCACTTCTTTCCATGCCCCACCTTTAGTGCGCCACGCCTACCCTACGCTTTGACTGTCCATGGAGGTGTGTGTATTCGTAAGTTTGACTCTTGAACTGAATCTTGGTGCGTGAAACATTGTATGTTCTCTTCATTGATGATCACAACCGATTTAATTACGTTTGGAAAGAAAAGAGAGATTTGGGAAAGGATTCCTTCAACAAGCCTTTCCCGGAATCTTTCCGATTTCGTGAAGTTCACAAGTTTAATGCAATTAATTCTTGTGCGCTTATGTAAGTCTTGTACTTTCTCGTATTTTAAATGGTGCTCACAGGTGTGGAACCCTGTCCTAAAAGTCAGATTTATGCTAGAAGGCCTGCTTTCTGGAATCAATTTCCCTGATGTTTATTGACCAGACTTGAAAAAGATGTGCAAGAATTTCCTGTATCACGAAATATTAGGTTGTCCCATAATTAGTGAATCACTTTACATTTATCGTTATTAAAAATCCAAGAAAATTGGTGAAGGCGTGAAACATGTTTTGCGAAGTAGCATCCACATTGTCCTACTTGAGCAATTACTCAGCCCATTTCCATGCTGCCTTCCGTGGCTGACATTTCAATTTTTCTGGAACCTATTTTTGAGCTCCCTTCTTAATCACTTCTGATTAAGATCTTTCAAACGCCCAACAATATAGAGAATCGACCAGCAGATAGGCAAGGGCACGCTCCCTCACTCCACGGTCTGCTTATAGTTCACTCTATCGAGAGGTTGGCTTTTTTAGTTGAAGATGACCCACACTCCAACTACCCCTCAACTGGCAATCTCAGTGCTATACCCAGCGCCACTAAGCGTGAATATGGACGAACTAGCCGCCTTTTGCTAGAGCATGCCCGACTTGTTAAAATAATGGAATGTAGACATCTACGTAGAGTTGTAACGATTTTAAAATATTTATTTGTATCTTGTATGCTTGAGCCCGAAACAGCTCCACACACGATCTGACATCATCATGTTCCTTCTGATCTCCCTTAGTTCCTTACAGTGATCATCCAGCTTATTCACCAGGGTTCTGGACTGCGTGAAGTGTACTAGCAAATCTCCGAGGAGCAGTAGCCCAGCGTGAACGATTCGGGAGTTCTGATAGCAAAAGCCAAACCTCATTCTAGTCCGACCCTTCAGAGATATTGGTGGAGCACGAGAGTGACCATGCGCTGGGAACCGCCGCCTAGTAATACTAGAGTCACTGAAGAAGATCAACATCTACAGCGTAATGGCGGCGCATTCAATTTGAAAGTAAAGCAAGACAAAGTCTGCTTTTTTCCTGAGGTCGTTCGACCCACCTTGCGGAGAATATTCATAAAAAATTAGAGACTCTCAAGCTAGCCGATCTTCCACTTCCTCTGTGTGGCCCTATCCTCGTGCCAACAAGAGGCAACTCAGTTTGACCTCTAGCGCTCTTCCCCAGGGAGGAATTTTACGCTAAGTGACATGACCTCAAACTCGACTTCCGATCTTTCTTCGATCAATAGCTCCTGGATTTCTAGAGATAAGACAGCGACAAAATTTCCCTGTATAGGCAATACATTGTAGATGACAGGGATGTATGTTTGGATGAGCAAAGACTCCATATGAAAAAGAAAAAAAATTGAATTCAAAAATACCCAAAGTGATTCACTAATTATGGGACAACCTAATATAAACAAACGCAAAGGAATATTGGTAGTGAATTTGTTTTCGCTCTTGCACTCTGTATGACGACGACAAGCCTAAGATAAGCAATTTCAGAATATTCGGGCCATGCAGTGATCAATAACTTCGCGTTATATTCAGGGGGATGTGCAATGGACCTCTCCTCAACTTTAAATTCGCTCTCTCTTGTGTCTGTAGAAGGCTGGAAAAACCTTTTCGTGAAACGCTTTTCATGAGCAGCGCTGAGGTTATAAACCCTAAATTGAGGAGAGAAATTGACGCAAACACGCAGGAAGTAGTCGCATATCTTCTGTTTGATATCGAACTTACGTATTTCTTTTCATTTCTCCCCTTGTCTAATCGAATCTATAACCATAACATACCATATAGCAGATAACTTCACTTTTGTGAGTTGTTCAACTCTGTTGCTTGTCTAGTAGTCACTATTCAAGGATTTTATTAGACATAATAGCTATTCCGAACCGAGGAGCCACACTTACTAGGGCTCTGCGAGTATCAGACAGATCGGTTCCAAGTGGAGTGCTCGTGTAGCTAGTACCGATGTGCTCCACCTGCTCCTATGTACGAGTGGACTCTCGCCTGATAGTTGTTCTGTGATATTATGGCTTTTCTGTTGTGCAGCGCTGTAGAGAATCGCGCTGATAGAGTCGAAAAAACGATCTTGGCATGTTTTCCATTCTTGGACTGCGTGCACTGCGGACAGGACTCGTTATTATATTCTTTCACTTTTACTTTTACTTTTCATTCGTGTCTTCTTCATTCTGCTTTTTGGTGCTCAGTAACCGTGTTGGTTTTATATGATCATAAAAAATAAATAATATATTATTCGAAGGAATCCGTTTTCACGGACACATAGCAAAAGCGAAAATAGTAGCTTACTTGCAGTAGTTGTGAGTGGAGTCGCCGAGTCTGCTCAGACATAGTCGTATTTGTCCCAAGAGCGGAAATAATAAGTTTTCTGAGGATAGCAATAGCGAAGTAAACGGGAAAAGGCTGCAATGCCATGTGAAGGTCAGAAACTAGCGTTTTCCATTGCAGCATATTAAGGTGGGCGTTCACACATTCCAAATTCTTTCCATGATCAGACCTCTGCTTGTCTATGGAGCTCACGTCTATTGCGTCTTTGGTAGCAACACAGACCAAGATCTGCAAACATCAAAATTTTACATTCCCTGCTCAGGTCAGTGGAGAGCTCAGAGAGCTTTCACAGAAGCATAAACTCAGAAAACGGTCTACGATTTCTGAATGACTTTGGAGTTGATACAATTAAATTTTTCGGAAACCTCGATTTTGAACATGCCGCGCGGTCGTTCCATTTCGTAGTCCACTTACGAAGTATGGCGACTTAGAAACACCGAGTTTGAGTTTCCCGATCCCACACGCCGCCGTGATCTTGTTGCTTTCTCATCGTTTCTCAATTCTCCATCTACAGTGACTCCCGAAAAAGCCGAAATGCGGGACCTGTGCACAAATCGACCCCAATAAGCACCATCCTAGCTCCACCTTAAAGGAGGTCAAACTTCATTAACAATTTGCCTTTAGAAATCATGACATAATAGGAACTGGATATTGGGAAGTCGACCATCTGATATCAATGTCCATGCCACATTAGGGAGGCACCAATTTCATCGTGATGCTCCCAAGTTGGGAGAAAATGAGGAAGGTCTATGTCCCAGTGGTATCACTGCCCCAAGATGATACCACAAATCGAGGCTATCGAAGACTCTCGACAGGTCTGTTCTATCAGTTCCTCAACTTGGATTACCCGGTCTCGAGAAGACCAGCCGTCTTGCCACTAGCCAGCTCCATATCATATCCTATACTAACCAAAAAATTTCAAGGCAAGCGATCAAGCGCTTCGCGATTAGAGGCTGCATGTAATACGAGAGATATCATGCGTGTGCAATATCTTTAATACATATAAAACGCTATGTTTGTTTATGTGTGTACCACTGAATTCATAGCACGCATCGCAGCAGTGGAGGGACGTTGGTTCCCCCATTGTGGGAGATTGGAAGAAGACACAGATTGTGGATGATCCAAGGTGATAACTACTGATAA